>MU968399.1:216483-270626 GCA_034641835.2 Pinus albicaulis | reverse complement strand
TGGCTCCAACAATGTTACCGATGAAATAGGTAACCGCAATGTTACCTATTTTTTTTTGGTAGCATAAAAAGCACCCGATTTTGAAAAGTGGTGATGCAGAATCACCATTTTTTTTTTGGTGCACATTTTTGACACTCTAAAATTTTTATTTATAAATTATGAATGTTTGTTTTAAAATGTTAGTGATTTTCATGCTAATTTTGAAATGTATTGATGCAGCATCAATTTTTTTTTTTTTTTTTTTTTTTTAGAGCGGTGATTTTCATGCTAATTTTGAAACGTATTGATGCTGCATCAACCTTTTTTTTTTAGAGCAGTGATTTTCATGCTAATTTTGAAACGTATTGATGCTACATCAACCTTTTTTTTTTAGAGCAGTGATTTTCATGCTAATTTTGAAACGTATTGATGCTGCATCAACCTTTTTTTTTTTAGAGTGGTGATTTTCATGTTGGTAATAAAACACAAAACTTAGATAAAAAATATATATATAAAAACAATAAAAAAACCAATAAAAATGTAAAAAAAACAAAAATAGCTCATAAAAATAAAAAATTTAAACAAAAATAAATAATAAAACAAAAATATTTGAAAATTATATCAAAGGAAATGACAAAATTTGAAGAAAAAAAACACATAATTTAAAGAAAAAAAAACAAAAATTTACCAAAAAAAAATTTTTAAAAAATCAAAAACATTTTTTTCTAACTTATTAAAAAAAACAATATATTAAAAAATATATATATATATATATTTAAAAAAAAATAAAATAATTAAAATTACAAAATTAAAATTTAGAAAATAAATAAATAAATAAATAATAAATTTAAAAATTTAAATTAAAAAAAATAATAATAATAAGGAAAAAAATTCAAATTTTAAATTTTAAATTTTAAAAACAATTAAAATTGAAAAAAAAAACAAACAAACAAACAAACCGTGTGCAAATAATTAAAAAACAAATATACATAAATTTAGTGTTTTTTTTTTTTTTTAGTGAAACCATTTATAGATTTTAAAAATGAAAAACTAAATAAACGAAAAAATTAAGAAAAACAATTAAATTAAATTAAAATTTAAAAATTTTAATAAATAAATTTTAAATTTTAAATTTAAAAAAATAATTATTCTATAATATTAAATATAAAAAAAAATTAAACAAATTGAATTTAAAATAAAAAAATTGAATTAAAAAAATAATTTTAAATTTTTTGAAATTCAAAATTTTTTTTAAAAAATCAAATTAAAATAAAAATATTAAAAATTAAAAAAAAATAAAAAAAAAAATTAAAAAAAAAAAAAAATAGATGTACATATATATTAAAAATAAAAAAATTAAAAAAAACGAATTTTATTTTAAATAAAAATATTAAATTAAAAAAAAAAAAAATTTGAAAAAAAAAATATTTTTTAAAATTAAAAAATAAAAAATAAAAAAAAAATAAAAATAAATCAATTAAAAAAAAAAATTAAAAAAAATAAATAAAAGAATATCAATTAAAAATAAATGGTGGTGGTGGTTTCTCGGAATCGGCCCTCCGCCCGCCGGGGGCCGGGAGGCAGGCTGGGCCGCCCCCGTGGCGCCGCCCTGCCGGGCACCGCCGCCCAGCGGGCGGGCCACCACCACCATTTATTTTTAATTGATATTTTTTCAATTTTCTTTTTTAATTGTTTTTTTTTAATTGATTTTTTTTAATTTTTTAAATTTTTTTTTTTAAATTTCAAAATATAATTTTTTTTTTTTAATTATTTAAAATAAAATTCGTTTTGTTTTAATTTTTTTTAATTTTATTATTTTTTTGTTTTAAATTTATTATTATTATTATTATTTTTAATAATTTTTATTTAATTTTGCCCATTTTTTTTATTTAATTGATTTTATTTTTTTTAATTTCATAATTTTTCTTTGTTATTAACTGTTACGTTTAGTTTTTTAATATAATTTTATAAAATTCAATAAATTTTATATATTTTTTTTTAATTTATTTCGATTTAATATTTTTTTTAAATGTTTTACTTTTTTTTTTTGTTAATTACATAAAATTTTTATATTTTTATATTTCAATTAAAATTGTGTATTTAAAATTAAATTTTTTTTTTAATGAAACTTAATTTTTTTTAATTTTTTTTTTTTTTTAATTTTTTTTTATTTAATATTTTTTTTCTTTTTTTTTTAATTTTCCATTTTTAATTGATTTTTAAAGTTTTTAAAGTTTTTGGTTTAACAATATTTTTTTTTTCTTTTATATTTAAAACTTATTTTTTCTTTCAAAATTTATTTGTTTATTCATTTATTTATTAAAATTTAATATTTGTGTTTTTAAATTTAATTTGTTATTTTAATATTAACCTCTCTTTTTTAATTTAATAAAATTTGATGTATATACCTATTTTAATTTAAGTTCATATATATATTTTATTTTTTATAATTTAAATTTAATTTATTTTTTATAGTTTATTTGTTTTTTTAATATATATTGTTTTAAATTTGATATTTTCATTGTATTTTATTTTTATTTTTTATTTTTAATTAATTTTTGTTTTTTTTTTCCTTTTAATTTAAATAGTGTTTTTTTTTTAATTTTGAATTTTTAAATTTATTAAAATTTAATATATTTCTTTAAATTTAATTATTTTTTTTTAATTTTTTTTTCTTTTTTTAAATTTAATAAGCATTTTCTTTTTCTTTTTTAAATTTAATTTCTATATTTTATTTTTTATAATTTCCTTCTTTTTTTAACTTGTTTTTTTTTTTATAATTTAATATTTTTATTTTGTTTTTATTTTTATTTTTTAATTTCTATATTTTTTTAAATTTTACTCTTAATTTTTTTTTGGTTTATTTTTTAAATTTATTTTCCTTAAATTTTAGGTTTTTTTTAATGATTGAATTAAGATTTTTACTTTGTTTTTAATTTTAATTTTTTTATCTTCATATATTTTTAAATTTTAAGCTTTTAAATGTTTTTATTTTTTAAATTTATTTTTTTTCTTAAATTTTAGGTTTTTTTTTAATATTTGAATTTTAAAAATTAAAAAATGTTACTTCTATTTTTAAAAATGCCAAAAGTATGACACAAATTTTTTTTTTGTTATTCCAGCATCAACTGGTTTTGTTTTGAGGGTGTTTTTTCAATCCTTTTTTCAAGAAACAATTTTGTTTTTACCATAATTTTATAAAATGTTGAAATTTGACCTTAAAAAAAAACGAAGTGCGTTATGGAAGAGACACTTTTTTTTTGGGAGTGTTTTTTCAATCCTTTTTTCAACAAACAATTTTTTTTTAGCATAATTTTAGAAAATGTTGAAATTTGACCTTCAAAAAAAAACAAGTGTGTTCTGGAAGACACACTTTTTTTTTTTGGGTGTTTTTTCATGTTTTTTGAGAGTTTTTGGGCTAGAGTTCTCGTTTTGAGGTCAGGTTACCTATTTCATCGGTAACAGTGTTCTCCTAGAAAGATTCATACTAGAGCCTATCCTAACCCAGATCCACCTGAGATAGTTGATAACCCAGAAAGTATCCTTAGGAAGTCTCCTAAGATAAAATTTTCAATTGTTTTCAGATCACCCTTGAGAGCTAATTCAATTCCTGAAAATCTTCAGAGCTCTATAACAATCACAAAGGGCTCTAAGAACCCATTAGGGAACTAGGTCTTCGATGATTTAGATTAGTTAGATTCGACTCTTCATACTTTGTCTCCCGAAACAAGTAACATCCTGGTAGTGAGAGAACAACACCACCCAATTCACATTTCCCGTCCAATTTAGGTGTCTCTCATCCAAGATCAGCTCGGCAATCTATTCCCCGGTCCATCCACATCCGTTCACCTCACATCCACCGTTCAAACCACTCCACTCAGCCTCACTTTTTCTCTTGTCAATTTACCTCTTGTAAATCCACCTCCACCACATATCATGGCAAAGATGGTATTCTCCTTAGTCCTTCCCGTACCACTAGTCAATCTTTCATAGGACTATCACTCAGTAAATACCATTATATGATAGTAATGCTACAAATGCATCACAACATGTGGATAAGATACGACTGTTTACAATGAAATTGATGAAGAATCTCACAACCAAGATCGTTTGCTCAAATTTTGGGGGGGAGAAGAAAATGCTTTAAAGGATTAGCTCCCCCATAGTATCAATGATCTCCAAGCCTTCCCTCAGAATTTCTTAAACAAATGGGAAGTGAAGAAGAATCCTCTCCAAATCCTCTCGATTACAAGAACCTCCACCGAAACACCGGGGAAAGTGTTCAAGCTTACCGTACCAGATTTAATAGTGTGTATAATGCACTTCCCTGAAGATCTAAACCTCCACAAGGCTCAAGATTAAACAATTTTCTCAAGGGTTTGACCCTAAAATGGCTTATATCGATGAGAGAGAGATCCCGCAACTCTTTGGAAGATATGAAAAAGAGATCTTGCCGTGGAAGAACAATGGAGAAAAGAGCAAGAATGAAGAATGAGAAGAGTGTCATTCGTGAGAAGAATCCACACCTTCTACTTCCAGCCTCAAAGATGGAAAGAATGATGAGGAGATGATGAATAGAATGAGGCATCTTTGAGAGAGCACAAGCAAGTCAAAACCAAACGCTTCTCAAAACAAAAAACTAGAACCAAAATCAAAATTTTAGAAGGAACCAACCTCCAAACAAACCTATGGAAGATGATCAATAGATCACTCCTCCCTTTCATCAAAACTATGTGAGTGAGATTGAGGAAATAGATGAGAAAATGGAGGAAGATTATATCAGCATGTTGGGAGTAGATAATTATGACTTTGAAATTCATTATGATAGAAAACAAGGTCTTTATACACCCTATGATGACAAAAGAGATGATGATGAAAGCTATTATCAAGACATGGATAATGTCATCATAGAATCTCAAAGGGAATACGACCTTAGAATTAAAACCAATCAACAAACTCCCCAACATTAAAACTCGACAAATCTTTCACAAAACAACATTGTAAGTAAACCAAAGCAAAGAGCGTAAAGACAAAACAATGGCCGGAAATTTTGATAAGGGTGGAAAGAGAAAGGCACTCAAAACAATGAAAAATAGAAAGTGTACCTTTAGCAAGATTTCAACACTTCAACTAGTACCCCCGTTCAAACTATTATGTCAACAAATAGAACAAATCAGCAAGTTGATGTTGCGGATAAGTGTAGCATGGCATCATGGCCGAGACAAGCACTTCAAGGAATCAAATTCTTTTCACTAGAGCAGAAATCTCCAAATTAAAATCTATGTTCCCTTGACTTAGTTAGCTGCCCAAATGTATACAGATTAACAAATTTAGTTAGTTTTAAACATAGAGGATAATAATGACATGGTCAATCTTAATGATGACCAACCAGAAGCTTATTTTTGGTCCCAAAATTGAAGGTAGATATCAAGAGGGACCCGTTCCTCCCTTTTATGTAAGTTTAAACGTTCATGACAGATTTACATAGCGCTATGAATGATTCGTGGGCTTCTCATAATTTAATGCCTAAAGTCAGAATGGAGAGCTCCGGGTCTAGAAATCACCAAACCTTATAAAGACCTTTACTCCTTTGACTCAAGTAGGAGTGAAATTTTTAAGATTAATCAAATACCTCTCGCATTAACTTAGCCCGTATTCCCGCCAAATGTTTAGTGATGTATTGTTGTTGCTGATGTTCCCCCAAAGTATGGAATGTTGTTATCATGATCTTGGGGGGCTAAGTTACAAGGAACTGCAGATGTACATGACCTATGCAACCATCCCTATGATTAATCAACTAAGAGGACTTTACAGAGTCCCATATGCAAGATACGTGACTAGTCAAGACAGCCTCGAAACTTCCTTCCGTATTATGTAAATATAGGTCAGATTTTATCCTATTTAACGATGAAACATTCATGAAAACGTCACTTTAACAATCGATGTCATATAAAAGAGGGAGAGGACAACACAGAACTATTAAAAAAGTTTGTCAACCTAAAACTACGTAAAACTAAACACAAGTCTTGAGCTACAAGTCATACATCCATCGCTCTTGAACCATAACAACAAGAGAATAACCCTCAACTAAGGAAAAATCAAAGGAATTAAAACAAACATTCAATAGAGTGTTGATTTTCACGAACAAAACCAAAAGTGACTTTAGTTGAATCTGATAAGAGCTCCAGATAAACCCGAGACTAATTTTCATGGAGTATGTATTTCGACGGGTCATGCACTAGAACTAACGTTGGTGTAGGCATCTAGATTCGAAACACTAAGAACAACCACACAAAGAATTTCTTGTAGAATAAACTTCCGTTGTTCGAATAACATAGTGGAATATGAGTCCCTTTCTTTAGGCTTGCATTTTTTTGGAAAAAAATTAGGAGCCAAAAGAATTAAATTTTATGGGCATTCAAAGTTAATCATTAGGCAGTCAATCTGGGAATGAAACACAAATCACCCCGTACTTAGGGCCTATCAAAACGATGTTGTGGATCTATTAAAAACTTTCGAGGAGTCCCGATTGATTTTTGTCCCAATAAAAAGAAATATCACTACCCATAGTTTAGCTTTTGCAAACTTCAGAACATGCTTAACGCCATACGAAACCACATAATGCACAACTCAGACACAATTCAAAACCAGCTTGTTCCCGACAACGGTAACACAAGTGCGTTTCCGATGGAGACAAACAAATAGAAGACTTCATGCAATCTCGTAAAATGAATTTGAACTCTATATATTCGGATTCGCATTATGAAACAAAGGATTGCATTAGTGAAAGAAAATTTTCGGTAAGAAGAGTTACTCGAGCTTGCCAATATTAATCTTTTGTCTAGAAAAATTGAAAGCACAATAGAAATGACTTGAGTATTAGAATACAAAAAGAGTTAGAAACCTCTATAGCCTAAAGATCACGATTTTCCCAAGGCTCGGCCCCTTTAGAAGAGTTGTTTGATTTTAACGATGGGCTAGCGCAAAATCGGAGCTTGTAGAGACTGAAGTGGGAGGGTGAATATAGGAAGTAAAATAAAACCTATGATGATTAAACCGTCCAAGACTTTACCACCGACATTAACTTAAATACATAGAGTCGCTTAAAGAATTTTCCGATGTTTTTTCCTGTAGTTACGAAGATCTTAAATCCTATGACAAGAAATAATACAACAAAAAATCCCTCTCAAGAAAAACCAAAAACCCATTCAAAAAGAAACTGCGTAGAATAAACTTATTCAAATCGCCTTTGGATGAGAAGGAGATCGCCAGAAAATGAAGCCGATATTATCGTCCCTATTAGATATTCTCGAGTGGGTGTCTAATCCGGTGTTAGTTAGGAAGAAAACAGGGGAGATTAGGGCTTTTTATAGACTTTAGAGATTTAAACAAGCTTCATTGAAAGAAAACTACCATTTACCTAAGATGGACCGTATTTTACAAAGGGTAGTTGGTTCAAAAAGAATTTCTTTGCTCGATGGCTATTCAGTGGTACAATCATATCTTAGTACACCTCGATGATCACCCAAAGACAACTTTTACTACACCTTGGGGCACTTTTATGTATGTGAAAATTCCTTTGGTCTAATGAATGGCCGGAGCAACTTTTCGCAGAGCCATGGACATATCATTCTTGGAAGAATTGGCCATTTCATCATTATATACCTCGATGATGTTACCGTGTTTTCAAAGACAGATGAAGACCACTTAGAACATTTAAGAAAAGTTTTTAGAAATGCAGTTGGGATATCTTTAGACCCTAAGAAGACACTATTTGGGCTCCAAGAAGGTAAATTTCTTGGGCACATTATTTCGAAGAGGGTATTAAGATAGATCCAAAGAGGATTGAGGCCATATTGCAAATATCTCATCCTCGAAACATCAAGGAGTTGCAATATTTCATTAAAATATTAATCTTTTAGAAGGTTCATCTAACTTAGCTGAGCTCCTTTAGGAATATAACAAACATGTTGAAAAAAGAGCAAGGGGTAAATGACCTTTGGAAGCAAAGAAGTCCTTTGAGCTAGTGAAACATGCATTAACGAAAACACCTATTTCCAATCACTCGAATTTTCAAAATATTTTTATATTTTTTCATCCGCATCGTAACATACAATAGTTGTCCTTTTACAAAAATCCACAAGGACATGAGCAAAACATGCATTCTTTAGTAAGGCATTGAGGGATGCCCCCTTGAAGTATAAAATTATGAAAGTATGCTTTTGCTTGCTAAAGCTTTGAAAGACTTTAGAGCATACATCCTTCTGCCTACACATCATTGCCTTTGTCCCAAATTCGGGGCTTGTGAAAGACATTCTAACACATGACCTGCATGGTATGAGAGGTAAGTGATGTCGTTATTCTTGAATATGATTTAGAGATAAAGCCCACTAAACTCATCAAAGGCCAAGGTCTAGCTAGATTAATGGCTTAATCGAATTTTGAAGTTCTTGATATTAATATGATAAATGCTTTGCAGAATCAAGAGGAAACATCAATTCCCATTGTTGAAGACCATTTTATGAATTCCTTGGTATGCCGATATTATTTATTTTTTTCTTAATTTAAATACACCTCTTGGTTTGAAAAAGAAAAGGCGAGGTTTCGAAGTTAAAATATGTAAACTATTGCATTATAGATAAATGTCTTTATTGGAAAAATTCAAGTGGGATATTTCTAAATGTTTTCCCGAGTTTGATGCGGTGAGGAAGGTTAAGCACGAGTTCCATAAAGAGAGGGAGGCCACTTATACTGCAACAGCCAACAAAATTCCGAGGGTCAAGTTACTATTGGCCTACTCCTTTTCTTGATGTTCACAAAATGATCATTTCCCCGTCATAAATGCCAACTTTTTGAAGGCAAAAGGAAGTCATACCCCTTACCTATGCATCCAATCACCGTTGAAGCTCCTTTTCAACAAGTGGGGACTTGACTTCATAGGAGAAATCCATCCACCATCCTCCGTCTATGAACAGATGCATTCTCACTACCACGTACTACTTCACCCAAATGGATAGAAGCCATCCTCAGAGGCAAGCCAATGATTCTGGCTATTAAATTCATGGAGACTAATATTCTCTCTAGATTTGGCTATCCTACCCATATCATCACTAATAATGCAGCAACATTTGGATCAAAGAAGATGGTTGAGTTCGTCACAAATATCGTATAACATTGGGGCATTCCACGACCTATTACCTCAAGGTAATGGACTTGCGTAATCCTCAAACAAAATATTGGTGAACATAATCAAGAAGCTTTTGAGTGACAACAAGAAGTCCTGGTACACAAAGCTAGTGCATGCACTATGGGCTGACCGGGATTGATATTGAAGAATCTATTGGTATGTCACCCTACTAGCTTGTGTATGGTACATATGCAATTTTTTCCTACCAAATTGTGTACCAAATATGAAGTTTATTAAAGAGGTTCACTCTGAAGAAATGACAGCATCAGAAGGATAAATCAAACTATTCACCTTCAACAAACCAGAGTGAGGTTTATAATAAAGAATTTCAAAAACAAGACAACATCAAAAAGCTTTTTGTTAAGAACAAAGGCCAACAATTTTAATGTTGGGGACAAAGTTTTAAAGTGGGACTCATGGAGAGAAGGCAAGGGAAAGCATGGAAAATTTGACAACTTGTGGCTTGGCCCTTACTTCATTCATTCAGCTATTGGTAATAATGTTGTTTTCTTACAAGAGTTGAATGGTAGAGCTGTTTGGGATCCCGTCAATGGAAATATTATTAAACATTACTTCTCTTGATCTTATTATGTTCTCAAAGCCTTTTATCTTTTTTTCGTTATAAATATTTCATCCACCATTGCATTCAAAGTTAGAAAAATCAAAATACGTAAACAAGCAGAGAAATAAAAGAGGGAAGATTGTAAAAACAATAAAGGTACCGCCCCATACCAACAAGAAGAGAAACAAATCTGAAAGTGTGCAAGCTTAAAATGCCACTCCCGAAGAACACAATTTAATTATCATATAGCCTAATCATGACTAGTTAGTTTCAAATTTACCGGCTGATAGGATAGTGAATTCGATTTTCCAAATAAATTAATCTGGCTTATCAGTAGGTAGATTAGGCTAGAAATTAAAGGTTCAAACAAACTCAAAATCCGAACCTAAGTTTTCAAAACAAGAGTGACTCCAATATGTTTTAAATTTCCAGTCAAAATAGAGGAATAAATGGTTCTAATTAGTTCGAATCCGAACCAAACATTATAAAGAAAAACAACTCACATAGTAGTAAAAAATGTAGTTGTGAAAATATGAAGGAAGTGCTTTGAACTTTCGCATCTTAAGCTTCCATTTTGATTTAATTTTCTGCAAGATAATGTCTATTTGCAGCTAGTTTTTCATGCCATAGATCAGCATCAAGTCATACCGTTCAACTCGACTTATACGCTTTTGAATTTTATGTTTTTAGAAATTAGAGAATGAAATCGTTAGACTCGTTTAATCCTAACATATTGTTAGATTAGGTAGAGAAGCATGTGGACTCAAATGTTTAATCTGATTTCATTGAGAAAAAAGGAGTAAATTAGGATTATTTTTATGCTTTCAAAAGAGTAAAATGTTCTAAAAGAGTTTTCCAATCCAAGTGCACTCTAAAGAAGAAAAAAATTTTAGATCAGTAGGATTGGGTAGGTAGAAAGCTTGTGTTGATGAAGTTCCATTGGTTTTTCATGGCTAAGTACGACTTTTCGCAGTAAAAGAAGATCATCCAAGTAAGGAAAGCAAGCTCAACGGATAAGGCAATCGATCAGCCTCCTGCAGAATGCAAGTCCGAAGTTCTTGATGCCTTCAAGAAAAATCATCCTGCGGGAGCCACCGTTAGCCACCTATAAAATTTGTTATATCAAAAGGAGAATTATTTTTGAGTCTTCGAAGAAACAATTTACTGCAAAAACATGTTATCTCTCAAGACTATCAAGACATCCCGCCCTTTGTTCAAAAATTCACTACTGTTTCCATTTTAAACTCGAAATTTTGTTGATTTTATGAAGAGAAGACTCGCCGCAAAGGCGTATTTTTTCCTTTCTCCACTCAAACGTAACCTAATTTTTTACCCTTCATTTCCTATGAAATTATTCCCATTTTCCATTAGTTCCCCTTTCCCCTTCCATAAAATTCCTCTTTACAAAGTTTAAAACTCATTTTTAAACTCTACCGAAACCCCTAAATCCATCGGAAAACTCGAAAAAAATCATTAAAATACACTTTTTTGTATTATAGGCTTAAGCCCTTTGGGCTAAGTCTTAAACCACTTCCCCACATAAGTGCCTTGCGCCGGAACCAAGCACCGAGCCCATTTAGCGCTTATCACATCGGAAAAATCAGAGCGTGAAAGTCAATTTTTATGTTAAAGCCCAATGTGATTAAGCTCTTTGTCTAAACTCGATCATATTATTGTTTCATATAACCCATGGGCCCGCATCCAAACATTAGACAAAATCATCTCCGAGTGCATCTTTCCCCTTTGTAAATTCAAAAACCCACTTTTCCTAAGTTTTGGTCTAAACCCACCTCGCAGCAATGTTTTGTAACGAAAATGGGTAGATTGAAAAGCCCCGCATCAAAGTTCGATGCGATTAAGCCCCATTTGTATAAATCCCCTCCGCTCGCTTTACTCCATATAACTTGCGCCGGCCCAAGAGTTAAAGTCCCGAAGTGATAATAGCATCGAGAAAGTCAAAATGGTTAGATTTAAAAGCCCGACTCCACGATGCGATTGGCCCTTACATATAGTTTTTTCTCCTAGGCCTACCGCACTCCATATAAACCAATGGCCCCCGCGTACAAAGCGCCAAGCCACTTACATATATATAAACCCGCCCAATGTGATTAAACCTTTTCAATTCATGAAATTTGGGTTTTTATAAAGTGTTAAGGGGTTTTCCGCCGTACATGTTCTCAAACCATATCCATCGTTAATCTTAAGCCAATAAACGAACCGTGCAACATCGCATCGCAAGTTTTTATTTGGTGCATGGTATTTTCCCCGATTGATGATCCCCGATCAATCGTGAATCGTTGATTTACTTCCTACCTGCCTTGATCCAATGGCCCTCATTTTCCCCAATAATTAGCCTTTCCTTCGCCTTTGAACCCTCCGATTCACTCTCCACCGTCGATCCGATCCGCATCGACGCTGCGCCCGATCACTCCACACGATACAAGTTCTTCCCCTCGCCGATCACGTAGCTCCGATTGCATTTGGGCTGCCCACGTGTCCAAATCGGATGGTCCGTATTTTGTTTCCCGACTTTGGTTTAAAAACATGCAAATTTCCGTTTATAATGTTTTCATTAATTCGCCCACGTATCCGCATCAACGACCCTTATTGACCCTTCTTCCACTTCTTTGCTTCCTTTTTCCATTTATCACCAGATAAAATCCCGAATGTTGATCTTATACATCTAACGGTTCTTATTTAACCCATGTGCCCGCTCCTATCCTCGCTCTGTATGATCTCCGTCATCGATCTGAAGGCACGATCGTCCATAATAAAACCACCATTCCCACTTCTCGCCCACACCTTCCAAATGCGGCGCCGCCGCTCGTCGTATCTAAAACCCTGCATCTACTGAAGTGCATTTTCACGTAACTTTCAGCACCGAGTTTAATTTCCAAAAATCACGTGATATAAGTTATTTTCTAAAAGCCACATGTCAGTGGGAATGCATATCGCGTTCAAAAAGGAAAAACCACCTCCCCTCCCTTTCACGCACGAAACACATGTTTTTACCCCAAAACCACTTTATCTTCCATTGTGATTCATCATGCTCTCCTCGTCATTGATCCTTATGAGCCAATCTCACAATGTCATGTTCCTCCCGAAACCCATTTGATGTTTAATTAATTTTTTCTCCGTCAAAGGTTTTTAAACCTTATCTCATTATATTTCTCATAATTTCCATAATATGGCCATTTGCATTATTTTTTATTCCGATTAATCCGGACCGTCGATCCCCCGCAGCATCAACGCATCTGGCCTCGTTTCTTCCCACCGCTCTCCTTTCGACCACTTTGCACAACCCTCCACCGTTGGATGCCGTCATCCAACGACTCCGCTCTTCCCCACAACCTCTAAAGCAAGCATCGACACGCAGGATTTTATAATATTTTTGTGTTTTGAAGGTTTTAAATGGTTTTTCCATTATATTAAAGGAAACCAAAGGTCGGGATGATGATCCCCCACGCCTTTTGCATATAGAAATATCATGTAACAGGGTCCAAAATTCATGTCTCATCGATGCTTCATGGGAATTGATGCCATATGGACCCTCTTTCGTAACTCCGCACATCAACAAGACATAGTGAATTAAATCAAATAAAGAGGAACAGTTGCTGGGAAGACCTACCACAACAGAACCGAGGATTGAAGATGAATTCCGTAGCTTTCCAATGGATTACTAAGATCGATTATCAAAAGCCTAATCAATTAGATTAAACACAATTAAAGAAAATCATAAACATTTATCGACAGAGGACACCTCCACCGCCCCATTAGAGGCAAATTGATCTGGTCTGCCTACCCAATTCCACCTATAACCTCAAGCATTCAACAGGCTTAATTATAGATCGAAAATCGATATTTTCCTCGACGATGAAAATTTGATTTCCAAAGTAGAATCATAAATTGCAAAAGTATCGTACAGAAAGTTATCACAACATGAAACAAAGCCTTACTACCAACAAAAAGCTCTCACCAAGTTTAATTATTAATTGTAAAACAATTAATATAGAAAGAACATATGTAAACTTCTCCATCGAGCCCCTCAAAGGCCGAGAAGCATTAAGTGTGTATTAATTTACCTAGAGATCTTTTTATCCCCTCCCACCTCCTTTTTCCTTCTATAAATATTGTTGTAGAACATATAAAAATGTTATTATTTAACTTTAAAATATACTTGAGTTTGAATTTACTTGTAAATTGTGTTCATGGGCTCTTAAAGCTCGCTTGTGATTAGATAAGTTGCATCAGAAGTGAAGATTATCGTTGAACCGAAACATTGGAGTTAAAGCCGTAACTGGTTTGAAGCATCAATACAAGCCGATTTATGGGATCCGGTCTATGTTGATGGTGATGTTATTTCTTATTATGAATTTTTATTTTATTTCGTTATCACTTTTTCCATCTTCTCCGATAAAGAACAAGCATAGAGTTAAGATTTATCGTATATCAATACCCTTCTCTTACCGAAAAACTTTATCTAAACATTTTCTTCCAAGTTGTGTTGTTTAGGAATGATTTAATCTTAGTTTAAGCAAACTTGGGAATGTCAGGCGTTCCATCATCCCGCTATCTAGGCTAACTCGTTATTCTTGAATGTTATTTTCAGCTTTTATGTTAAGTAGAGATGAACTAAGGAATTTATGGTGAGTCGTGTCCCATAGTTTTATCCCCAAAGATTGTCTGAAATTTTCCCTAAGAGTGTGTTGAAAGCAAGCCTAGGTTCAAAGTCCTTCGATCTTAGATTATTCTTCATTATTTGTGTGTTTGTCTTGAAAGATTACCAAGTAAAGAAGAGCTAGTAGAGGTTTATGGTGAGCTCCCCCGCCCTCTAGTTTCTTCTCCAACAATTGTCTTTAAGTTTCTCAATAGGCTAATATGTTTTCTATTGAAAGTGTATCAAAATTTGGCTAGTTTCAAGTACTTACCAAATCTTAGATTACTTTTATGTCTTTCTTAAGTGTATGTCAAAAAGTCAAGCAGGTTTCAGTACTTACCATATCTTAGGTCGTCTTTGTTCTCTCTTCATCCGTTTATTTCCTTCTTTGTGTATCAATCCATTCCATAAAATCAACTTTAAAGAGATCCTTAGACATAGATGACTTGCCCCATGAACCACTCTTGAACCTTGTTGTTTCAATTAAACCCTATTATGACTCCAGGTCAATGGACCAAAACCTGCGTTATATCTTAGCCAAAGCTTGTTCCGATTGCTCGCAACTTCACACCTTGAAACTCTTTTCCATTTAGAACTTTCCACTCAAATAATCATGCTCAACCATCCAAAAATAACAAAAACCCTTTGACTCTATAATCAATTTCTAATATCATTACCTCCAAAAGCTTTCAAATATAAATCCATTCTTTTTCACTTGTTGGAGAGATCCCTCTCCGGATTCAGAGGGCTAGATCCTAGAATCTCAAAGTGCTTGAAATAGCGTTTCTCCCCACAGTCGGACTTTTGGAAATCTTGTTGATTACGGGGAGCTAACAAGAACTTGGTAGAGTGTACCCTAGTTGGAATCCTAACAACAAGATATTATTGTTGGGATTGTTCTTCCCGTTTGTCCAATTCATTGACATGACTTGAGATAGGGTGTGATCCTTACCATTTATTGTAAGTCATATATTTCTAAAGTGATGGGATGATTTTTTACAACCCATTGAATCTTAAGGGTCTATTAGGAAGGTCACTAGGAAATAGGATAGAGTGTGATCCTTGGGTTGGATATTTTCATTGTTTTTAGATGAGAGGACAATGTTTGATCGTTCATTCGATATCGCCTATTGTAATAGGTCAATAGTATAGAGTGTTAGTCTTACCTTGTGGTAAGTAGATCTTGTTTATTTTCCTTATATAGGTTGGTATTTGTATCTACCCTATGATGATTCTTCTTCTTCTTTAGATTTGAGAATGTTCATCAGATGAATAGAGATGGAAGAGATGAGCAAGTAGATATGAACTGCCTACTGATCATTATGACAAGGCTGTTGAGATAGGATTCATGATGTAATAAGAAATTTCTCCCCAACTGAAAGCAAGTGCTAAATAATAGTTAAAATATAATTAGTTACTAAGATAACAACTAAAATTTGCATATATCAACGACCATTTTTTAATTCATGAACAATAGTGGTTAATTTACAATATCTTATAATGTGACCAAATTTTTAGTCATATTTAGTTTAAACATTAATTAGTTTTCTTAATTTTATCATCTAGTAGTATATTTAGTCATAAATTTAATACACCTAGCTATTGATTTAGTCATTAATTGCCACAATTAATGACCAAATAGTATTCTACTACATGATCACCCAAGAAAACCAATTAATGATCAAATAAATATGACCAAAATTTTGGTTGCATTATTAGATACTATAAATTAGCTAGTGACAATCATATATATGTAAATTTCAGTCATCGCTTGAAACCAATTAATGACCAAATAAATATGACTAACTTTTAGCTACCTACGCTTATATATATATATATATATATATATATATATATATATATATATATATATATATATATATATATATATATATATATGTAAATTTTAGTCATCGTTTGAAACCAATTAATGACCAAATAAATATGACTAACTTTGGTCATGTTATAATATACTGTAAATTAGCTACTAATAGTCACATATATGAAAATTTTAGTTGTCATTTGCAATCACAAATTTATACTTTACAGTAGTCATTTATATTTACTTATTCATTATATAAACGATTGATTTAGTAGTTTATATTCACTTTACTTTCATTAATAATCAATATAAATGTCTAAATTAGTAATCGCATATTCATTTTATTTGTGTTCATCATTAATTAATATAAACTATTAATTTAACAATTTTATATTGATTTTATGTGTTCATTATTAATCAACAAAAATTAATTACTATGATTTTGCGAATAAATTTAAAAAAATGTCATACAATGTGCATGTTCATCTAATATTAAAATGCAAAGTTACATATGTTAATTTCAATGCTAAATAATATCAAGTATAACTATAAATATCTTCAACCACATAAATTATATTATATTAAATTTCAAGTATTACAATGAGTTTCCAACTTAATATTGTTGATCAGAGAATTGCATACAAGAAATATTGTTTCATCACTTAAAAATACATTGTGTTAAGAATTAGGTGAATCCACCAATTCTAAGGACTCGACAATTTGTAATATTCCAAAATTTAGCCTCCAAGTAAATGGAATAGTAGTTTTTTTATCACTAGGTAGGTAAATACGGGTGGGGAGGCCCATAAGTCTCTTTTTAGTAGCAATAAAAACACTCCTAATGTGGAAGGAGGAAGAATAAGCAGTTAGAATAAGCACCCTTGGGTGTGAACAAGGGCTGGATCATGTTGATTCACTTAACTTCGACCAAGTCAACAATGTTACCTAGAGCATATTGAATTGGCTGATAAACAGCTGCTAGCTTTAGTGGAGGACAACTTGCATGAGCTTGGTGACAAATATGGATGGGACCCAATGTGGAGAGGCTCTCATGCTATATATGGAGGGGTTAGCTACCATTGTGATTCATGTTTTGATTATCATTTCTATTATCTTTTTAGACTTATTTCTCTTGTTGTTTAGCAGGTTGCAATGCTTCCTTAGCATAAGGGTGTTCCCGGTCAGAATCCCTACCTCATCCTCAGGGAAGGAGAGGTTTCGGGCTACATTTCCTCATTCTAGAATTTTTTCCAAGCTACCACCTTTAGCTACAATGCGCTTCGCTTATAGTTGGGTTGTTGCAAGGTGCGTAAAGGAGGACCTCTTAGAGTCATTTCAGAAGCTTGTTTTTCAATGGAGAGGTTGACTATCCATTGAGGATACAAGGAGGACTCTCAGACATATTTTGATATTTGGCATCAGTCCAACTATATCTTATCCCTCACTTCGTGTAGTTTCCATCCCTTTTAACCGCGTTATTTTGCGGTGCATTTGCCGAGAGGGCTCACCGAGCTCATCAGAGGGTCTATTTCTGAGTAGAGGGATCAACCTTCTAATTGGAAATACCATTTTAGGAGGAAGTAATTATTTCAGATCTATCATAGCCTCATTTCATATCAGATCCAATTTGCATGGCACATTAACCCTGTGGTTATTTGTCACATTGTATATTTCTTGATATTTCTAGCAATCCTTTCTAGGTTGGCTAGAAATCTTGTATTACCTACATCTTCATTACCGGGAATTTCTTTTGTTTCTATCAGCCCCATTCCATTTATATATGTATTCAGCAGTAGCTACACTATTATAGAAAGTGTTTTCACTACTCTCCCAAGATTCTATACAAGCTTGCAACAACTCATGTGTTGATTGTTTTATTCATTGGGGACTTGTTCCTCCCATTGTTTGAGTGGCTTCTCCCTCATGATCTTGTTTTATTTTTTTTTTCTTGATATATTAATAAAATTATGACTTTATATTTCTCCTTATGTCATTTTCAGATTTACGTAGTTTTACATTTGTATGTTCATGTATTACTAATCCCATTTTGGGATATTACAAGCAGTATCGAGCATAATCTTGGCTCACCGTGCATCCAAGACATTACAATTAGGAGGAGAAGCTTCTGCAGAGAAAAGATAAGATTCACATAAGAAACAAAGGCATGACTCCATTAATTGGAGAAATTAAGGAAGAGAGGGTCTCTCGGCTTTTTCCAAGCTATGAAAAATATCAAAGAAGATCTCAAGGGAGATGAAAGGGGAGAAGTGTAGGAAATTCCGAGAGGGTTTAAAGGGAAGCAAGCCATAGATATTCACAATAGATGGGTGTGATCATTCAGCCACACATGCAGATCAATAATGCAATCTATTTCCCACATTCACCGCAAGAAGGATGGAGGAAGGAGATGCACCAAGAGAGACTCGAGTGTTTATCTTCGGTGGGAGTAGAGTCTCAATCATGGAGATCTAAAGAGAACTTGGACTTCCAAGGGTTTTTCCAACTCAAGGAAGCTATAATATCCAACAACCATGATAGAAACAAGAGAGCTAGAATATTTCTATCTAACTTTACGTATCATTAGAGTGCACAACCAAAAGTTTTGGGTGGAGGAGCTAGATTCATATTTCTAGCTACACCAAGTTTTGTAAAGGAGGCCATTAGAGTAGAAATGTTGCACCTCAAATTTATGGCCCATAATTGGTTGTTTACTAGTTCTTCTTCATCTTATAATTCAAATAAAAACACTTATTCCGGGTTCACTAATGAATTGGTGAAAATATTTTACACTAAACTTGTAAAACATCTCTTGTGGAACCCAAAAACTTAAAACCTTTGCATGAGTTGGAGATATCTATCTTCCCTACTCCATTACATATTTCAGACGAAGGGGATAAAAACATGAATGGTACCTTGCTAAGGGAAAGGTCCCTGTTGTGTAGATTAATCCGTCTTGCGGACAAGACCGATCTCTCTAGTACAAAAGGTAACTAGCAACAAACAGCCAATTATACTAATCTCTCTCTAAGCATATAAGATTTATAAAAACACTATATAGGTGTAAGGCCTACCTTATGTCCAACGCTTGCTTGATCTCGTTGAAGTCCTTCCCGTGCACTGAAAGAACGTTCCTCGTGAATCTGCAGTCACAAACAAGCAAAAAGATTACGCAGCACCTGTATAGACATTATTATAAACCATGCTTATCATAATGATCAAGGAATTTATGAAATAAACCATGAATTGACAGTTTAATGAGAGAAATGAGTATATTTGTATTAATCTTCAAATAAAGAAAACCTTTACAACCTGTGCCTTGATGTTGTGCAGGTCCTCCTGGGGTCCGAAGCAGGAATCTCTTCTAATTTGACAAGCATTGCACTCTTTGAACCAAGACAAATAGAGATGAGTGATTTAACCTCACGGAAAGTCTTAGTTAACTAAGTCTGAATTTCAACAGCATTTAACTTCAAATATCTTAAGCTTCAACTCCCTTTGAGGCTACCCAAGGCCTCTTTTTATAGTGGAAAAGAGGAGGTTTCTTGTTCCAAATATGAAGGGATAGAATCCTCCTTCAAAGTGATAAGCTCCTTACATCAAGGGGTTAGCTCCATCAAGTGAGGGATGCATGAACCTTCTCAAAGCGTATCCATTCCCAAAAATTCCCATCCAGAATCTTCTAGAATTCATCTGAAACTCACTTTTTATCTTTACTTTCTCGCCTTTTTATATTTTACAGAGGTCCGCACCCATTACACAAAGAACGTGCGGTATGGTTCCGCAGGCAGGCTGAACTTTAGGTGCGGGACCGCAGGGAATGTATAGAGAAAGTGCGATACCAATTCTTAGGGGATTTTAGGGACTTTTCTCTGATTTTGAAGCTTGACATGAAGAGATGGTATGTTAGACTTGCAAAAGGAGGAAGTATGAGTAATAATGAGCTCATACTCATGGTAAAATGTCAGGATGATAGATTTTAGTGTAACAAATTGCCCCTTAAAGTGCAAAGTCTGGAATAGATGAAGCTGTAGTCTGTCATATATGAAGAGTGCAGTACTTTATCATTTCAAAGATCATCCTGTGGACACCCCAATCGGAACCTGTAAAAACATTCAATGCAAAATATATACATGTATATGTCATCACTGAGGTAGGCATTCCCATACTCAGATAAAAACTAACTATAAACTAACTGAAATCGTTCTGATACAGGAATGATTTTGAATACATCATAGTACATATATATGTAGACACAGTATGGACACAACCATCTGTTTATCAATAGTCTATTGTATAGATGACAACAAAATTCCTCGCAGCCTGGATGGTGGAAACTAGATCCAGGGTCTTGATTTCCGCATCTCGAACTAGTACGATTCTATCCATGTGAATAAATGTGTCGAAGTCGAACATGGTAGAAACCACTTGATTACCATTCAATGATGTGAAATGTTAACAAGTGTGAGAGAAACCACCAGTAATGTCAATGGCTCTCAAAGTACTCAGTACAATCCATGAAATGTGAATGAATGAGCTGAAGTCGAACATGTCACGGAATCATTCGATCGAAGTTCAATGATGTAACCTGTCATCGAAGGCGAGAAACCTGCCATTGAGGCATGCAAATTTCAAGGTACTGATGATTTCTAGATCAACTTCCTAGATAATGTGCTGATGTCGATAGAAAGTGATCTGTCGTAGGCAAGCCCACAACACGAAATCATAGATCAAGTTTTGAAAATATATCAGCAAGGACTGACTCAGGGATGGTCAAAAATGGATGACAGATATTTTGCAGATGAATGGTTTATTTGAACTATCCTCTTGAACACATAATGACACTGCAGATGGCTTGGTGACAATTGACCCAAAGCTAATACCCAGAAACCGGCTGAAGACTTTCAATATGGTTTGATTAACTATTAGGCAAAGGATTTCCCAACCCAGGTGAACAAAAAGTGTCGTGTTCAAGAGTGGTTAACGGTTTTCCGAATAATCAAAATGTAACAAACAGGTTCGTTTTTCTCTCTTTTCCCCCACCATTTCTGGCAAGTACCTCTTTATTTTTGACAAGCTTGAGGAGGATAACATTTGCTTGATTATAAGCTCATCCTTCGGATGAGTCCAACTTAGTTTAAAATTCGAACCCTAAGAAGGAATGGTTCCTTCCTGTTGAAAAATTAAACAGGTCCTTTACTGTTAAGTTTTAACGAGTCCAGTATAGGAGAAACTCGATGTTTTTCAGTTTTAGGGAGTCAGAAGAAAAACTTAAGAAAACTCCGTGGGTGTAATTTTTCGTAAATTTAGTCTCTCGAGCTCGAAAAAGGATAAAATAATGCGGGAGAGAACTCTATTGACCGTAATTAGTCAACGTATACCTTTTTCGTAAATAGTCCATTTCAGTCCGTAAAAGGGGTAAACTTATACTGAAGGGACGATTGTTCATTTACTTTAACGAGTTCGAATAATCAAGTACTCGGCAATCTTTTCATATTTAGAGAGTCTGAAAAGGGCTTAAAAGAGGACTCCAAAGTTTCTCTTTTTCGGTAAGTTTTAACGAGTTCGAAAAAGGGATAAAAATGTACTCATGGTTTTCACTTTTTCGTAAGTTTTAACGAGTTCGAAAAAGGGATAAAAATGTACTCCTGTGGCCGACTTTCAATTTAATTTACGAGCAGGAAAAGACGGAAAGAACTCAGCATTTTCATGTGTTTTACGAGAATGAAAGATAGCAAAATAATCTCGGGATTTTCATGAGTTTAACGAGTCTCGAAAATAACTGAAATTGACTCAAGATAGGTTTCATTTTTATAGAAGCTTGAAACAGAGAAAAACTATGCTTCAGAGTGGTTTTATTTTTACACAAGCTCGAAACAAAGAGAAAACTGTGCTTGATGCCCCCTAAGCGTAACTGCTAGAGTGCGAAACCAGAGATTCTGGGTTCGATCCCCAGTGGAGTCGCCATTTTGTTGTGTAGATTAATCCGTCTTGCGGACAAGACTGATCTCTCTTGTACAAAAGGTAACTAGCAACAAACAGCCAATTATACTAATCTCTCTCTAAGCATATAAGATTTATAAAAACACTATATAGGTGTAAGGCCTACCTTATGTCCAACGCTTGCTTGATTTCGTTGAAGTCCTTCCCGTGCACTGAAAGAACGTTCCTCGTGAATCTGCAGTTACAAACAAGCAAAAAGATTACACAGCACCTGTATAGACATTATTATAAACCATACTTATCATAATGATCAAGGAATTTATGAAATAAACCATGAATAGACAGTTTAATGAGAGAAATGAGTATATTTGTATTAACTTCAAATATAGAAAACCTTTACAACCTATGCCTTGATGTTGTGCAGGTCCTCCTGGGGTCCGAAGCAAGAATCTCTTCTAATTTGACAAGCATTGCACTCTTTGAACCAAGACAACTAGAGATGAGTGATTGAACTTCACAGAAAGAGTGATTTAACCTCACAGAAAGTCTTAGTTAATTGAGACTGAATCTCAACAGCATTTAACTTCAAATCTCTTAAGCTTTAACTCCCTTTGAGGCTACCCAAGGCCTCTTTTTATAGTGGAAAAGAGGAGGTTTCTTGTTCCAAATATGAAGGGATAGAATCCTCCTTCAAAGGGATTAGCTCCTTACATCAAGGGGTTAGCTCCATCAAGTGAGGGATGCATGAACATTTTCAAAGCGTATCCATTCCCGAAAATTCCCATCCAGAATCTTCTAGAATTCATCTGAAATTCACTTTTTATCTTTACTTTCTCGCCTTTTTATATTTTACAGAGGTCCGCACCCATTACACAAAGAAAGTGCGTTATGGTTCCGCAGGCAGGTTGAGATTTAGGTGCGGGACCGCAGGGAATGTATAGAGAAAGTGCGATACCAATTGTTAGGGGATTTTAGGGACTTTTCTCTAATTTTGAAGCTTGACATGAGGAGCTAGTATGTTGGACTTGCAAAAGGAGGAAGTATGAGTAATAATGAGCTCATACTCATGGTAAAATGTCAGGATGACAGATTTTAGTGTAACAAATTGCCCCCTAAAGTGCAAAGTCTGGAATAGATGAAGCTGTAGTCTGTCATATATGAAGAGTGCAGTACTTTATCATTTCAAAGATCATCCTGTGGACACCCCAGTTGGAACCTGTAAAAACATTCAATGCAAAATAAATACATGTATATGTCATCACTGAGGTAGGCATTCCCATACTCAGATAAAAACTAACTATAAACTAACTGAAATCGTTCTGATACAAGAATGATTTTGAATACATCATCGTACAGATATATGTAGACACAGTATGGACACAGCCATCTGTTTATCAATAGTCTACTGTATAGATGACAAAAAAATTCCTCGCAGCCTGGATGGTGGAAACTAGATCCAGGGTCTTGATTTCCGCATCTCGAACTAGTACGATTCTATCCATGTGAATAAATGTGTCAAAGTCGAACATGGTAGAAACCACTTGATTACCATTCAATGATGTGAACTGTTAACAAGTGTGAGAGAAACCACCAGTAATGTCAATGGCTCTCAAAGTACTCAGTACAATCCATGAAATGTGAATGAATGAGCTGAAGTCGAACATGTCACGGAATCATTCGATCGAAGGTCAATGATGCAACCTGTCGTCGAAGGCGAGAAACCTGCCATTGAGGCATGCAGATTTCAAGGTACTGACGATTTCTGGATCAACTTCCTAGATAATGAGTTGTCGTCGATAGAAAGTGATCTGTCATAGGCAAGCCCACAACACGAAATCATAGATCAAGTTTTGAAAATATATTGGCAAGGACTGACTCAGGGATGGTAAAAAATGGATGACAGATATTTTGCAGATGAATGGTTTATTTGAATTGTCCTCTTGAACACATAACAACACTGCAGATGGTTTGGTGATAATTGACCCAAAGCTAATACCCAGAAACCGGCTGAAGACTTTCAATGTGGTTTGATTAACTGTTACGCAAAGGATTTCCCAACCCAGGTGAATGAAAGTGTCGTGTTCAAGAGTGGTTGACTAAATTTTCGAAAAATTTAAAATACAACAAACACGCCCATTTTTCTCTCTTTTCCCCCACCATTTATGGCAAGTACCTCTTTATTTTTGACAAGCTTGAGGAGGATAACATTTGCTTGGTTATAAGCTCATCCTTCGGATGAGTCCAACTTAGTTTAAAATTCGAACCCTAAGAAGGAGTGGTTCGTTCCTGTTGAAAATTAAACAGGTCCTTTACTGTTAAGTTTTAACGAGTCCAATATAGGAGAAACTCGGTGTTTTTCAGTTTTAGGGAGTCAGAAGAAAAACTTAAGAAAACTCCGTGGGTGTAATTTTTCATAAATTTAGTCTCTCGAGCCCGAAAAAGGATAAAATAATGCGGGAGAGAACTCTGTTGACCGTATTTAGTCAACGTATACCTTTTTCGTAAATAGTCCATTTCAGTCCGTAAAAGGGGTAAACTTATACTAAAGGGACGACTGTTCATTTACTTTAACGAGTTCGAATAGTCAAGTACTCGACAATCTTTTCATATTTAGAGAGTCTGAAAAGGGCTTAAAAGAGGACTCCAAAGTTTCGCTTTTTCGGTAAGTTTTAACGAGTTCGAAAAAGGGATAAAAATGTACTCATGGTTTTCACTTTTTCGTAAGTTTTAACGAGTTCGAAAAAGGGATAAAAATGTACTCCTGTGGCCGACTTTCAATTTAATTTACGAGTAGGAAAAGACGGAAAGAACTCGGCATTTTCATGTGTTTTACGAGAATGAAAGATAGAAAAATAATCTCGGGATTTTCATGATTTTAACGAGTCTCGAAAATAACCGAAATTAACTCAAGATAGGTTTCATTTTTACAGAAGCTTGAAACAGAGAAAAACTATGCTTCAGAGTGGTTTCATTTTTACACAAGCTTGAAACAAAGAGAAAATTTTGCTTGATGCCCCCTAAGCGTAACTGCTAGAGTGCGAAACCAGAGATTCTGGGTTCGATCCCCAGTGGAGTCGCCATTTTGTTGTGTAGATTAATCTGTCTTGCAGACAAGACCGATCTCTCTTGTACAAAAGGTAACTAGCAACAAACAGCCAATTATACTAATCTCTCTCTAAGCATATAAGATTTATAAAAACACTATATAGGTGTAAGGCCTACCTTATTCCCAACGCTTGCTTGATTTCGTTGAAGTCCTTCCCATGCACTGAAAGAACGTTCCTCGTGAATCTGCAGTCACAAACAAGCAAAAAGATTAAGCAACACCTGTATAGACATTATTATAAACCATACTTATCATAATGATCAAGGAATTTATGAAATAAACCATGAATAGACAGTTTAATGAGAGAAATGAGTATATTTGTATTAACTTCAAATATAGAAAACCTTTACAACCTGTGCCTTGATGTTATGCAGGTCCTCCTGGGGTCCGAAGCAGGAATCTCTTCTAATTTGACAAGCATTGCACTCTTTGAACCAAGACAAATAGAGATGAGTGATTTAACCTCACAGAAAAGTCTTAGTTAACTGAGTCTGAATCTCAACAGCATTTAACTTCAAATCTCTTCAACTTCAACCCCCTTTGAGGCTACCGAAGGCCTCTTTTTATAGTGGAAAAGAGGAGGTTTCTTGTTCCAAATATGAAGGGATAGAATCCTCCTTCAAAGGGATTAGCTCCTTACATCAAGGGGTTAGCTCCATCAAGTGAGGGATGCATGAACCTTCTCAAAGCGTATCCATTCCCGAAAATTCCCATCCAGAATCTTCTAGAATTCATCTGAAATTCACTTTTTATCTTTACTTTCTCGCCTTTTTATGTCTTATAGAGGTCCGCACCCATTACCTGGCGTACGGTATGGTTCCGCGAGCGAGGCTTAACTTTAGGTGCACATACAGGGTGTGTATAGAGAAAGTGCGATACCAATTCTTAGGGGATTTTAGGGACTTTTCTCTGATTTTGAAGCTTGACATGAGGAGCTGGTATGTTAGACTTGCAAAAGGAGGAAGTATGAGTAATAATGAGCTCATACTCATGGGTAAAAATGTCGGGATGACGTATTTTAGTCTAGCAGATTCACCTTTCTGACCTCTTCTATTGGTGAGAGACGCTGGAGAAACTCCTCGAGGGAGAGACCAAGATCGGGTCTCTCACTGATGATGAGGAAATCTCACATATTGATGAAGAGGATGAGAAGAGAAGAGATAACGGCGTTGTACCATTGCGAGAAGATCCATCACCACATGGAGATGGGAAGGGAGAAAGTGCTTGAATCGATAAGCCCTCGTGTCTTTGTAGTTCCAAATGATCCAACATGTGGAAAACCAAACCACAATTCGCGGAGCGAATGCACCATCGCTTATTTTGGGTTGTGAATATTGGCGGAATGGAAGGAGAAGAAAGGAAGGATCAAAAATCAGGGATGATGAGCATGCACCCTGTCTATTCCTGGGAGGTTTCTGTAAGCAAAAGAAGGAGGCTATATTATACGTGCTGAAAGAGAGAGGGACAAATCGGTCCACACATATATACAATCCACTTCGCATTTTGATGTCTCACTACATGGGGGCATCTCCACCTTAGGAGGACCACCAAATCTGGAAGTTGGTGGGAGACATTTTACCATTTTAGTTCACCACTCTTAGATTTCGGAGGATGTGAAGACTTTGGAGGAATCCAGTACGGCGCAGAGATTTTGGGATAGACTCGAGGAGGGAAGGGATGAAACCCTTTCATTTTCTGCATTACCCACTTTCACTACACATAATGCACTAACAGAAGTTGTTGTAGTGATGGAGGATGGAAACTTCATGGTGCAAGGGAGTTAATCTATGGATTCGAGAGGAAATAGAGGGTAATTCCTTTGATGAAGGAAGCCTCCACGCATTGGAGTAGATGGAGAGCCACTCATGCTTTTGCGTGGCTAAGGTGGGAGATTCTTCTTGGATGGTAGCTTCTCATGGGAGGCCAACATCCAAATATCCCTACTTCTTTTTTAGCATGAGTGGCTACATGATGAGCATGGTAGCAATTTGGAGTGATGACTTTGGCATGAGGGATGTCGCGAAAGGAAAAATACAGCCAACATATGGGAGCTTCTACGTGCGGATCATCGTGCCTGTCTCTTAGTAGGATTGACCCATATTGGAGGTCTCAAATTTTGCGTGAAGTACTCCAAGCCATCTTGGTACTTAAATGATTTTTGATGACCCGGAGGGAGATGAGTAGATGCTTGGTGGATCCCCTTGTTCTTATGGTGAGGATCTTCTCTGACTAGAATTTTCGAGCTCAAGAAGAAGCTACTACATGCGACACATGAGGACTTCTTCTCCATGCACTTTGATGGAGGAGTTCACATGGGACGACATCCAACATGATATATTTCAACATGTGGAGAGATGCGTATCCAAGATGGTGATGGAAAGGATGTCACGACCCTAACGCCCTACTTATTGGAGGTAAGGGAGAATTTCCAGTTGAGCCATTTCGGCTCAAGGACCATGGTACATGATTTTGCATTGTGATTTGTGTTCCTTTTGCTTTGTATGAGCGGCATGTTGTATGTTGGAGGGCGCACTCCTTATTATAAATTATATGATGATGTACATGAGGCCAAAGTGTAGCATTGAGATTGGTTATCTTATTGGTGGTTTGTGGGGAGGCCACATAATTCTTGGTGTGCACCATTGACACCACATTGTATGTTCATGATTCAATCTTATGGGATGAATGTGGAAGAAAAAAAGTGAGCTGGAAAACGCACTTGTTAGTGCTTTTTTTTAGTCAGGAAAGAGATGCCCCTGAGGCTAGTTCGTGTGTGGAACCTTGATCCACTTTCTCGGTTTGTCATGCCAGCAACTTGTTTTCATCGTTTGTTTTTCTTCCATGTATGTGCTAATATTTTTGTGTTCATGGAGAGCTTTGTCTGGAGAGTGGAGTATGAGTTTGAGATGCCCATTGGGAGTAGGCTTATTCTCCCTACTTTACATCTTGTATGTTTCTAGAGAAACAATGGGAGGAGAAAACCATGATTGGCACATCACATCTCTTTTCTTCATGTGGGAGGAACCATTTGAAGAACTTGAGTTCTTGGAGGAGGCACTTCATGGGCTGAGTTGTTGAGTGCGATGACTTTAGGACATTCTGGAGGGCCATGTCATTTCGAGGCCAAAATTAGAAACAACCCCATACTTACCATAAATGGAAATATAAACAACTTGAATGGAAAAATCTAATGTCTCCATGCAACCCTAACACATCGCATACACCGGGCTGAGGATTCTTTGTGATGAGCTACCTAGAATGGCTCATTTCATTTGGATGATAGCATGGGTATGGGAGACTCTCTTTGGGGATGAGATTCCCTATGTTAATCATCACTCCTACCTTGATGAGGAGCCATTGGACAACAATAATGCTTTCCCACTTACACCTTCCACCTTCATGATGTGAACCCTTTGGTTTTGGTGTCATGCTTGGGAGGGAGTATTGGAGGACGTATTTATTGCAGATTTTTTTGAGCAGCCGATGCAAAATATTGATGAGGAGGCCACTCGAGATGGAGGAGTGAGAATTTTTTCTCCCTTATGTAGTTGCTTGAGGACAAGAAACATTGAGGAGGGCTGTAATATTCCAAAAATTTAGCCTCCAGAAGCTAAATGAGATATTATAGTTGTTTTATCACTAGGTTGGTAAATAAAATGGGTGGGGGAGGCCCATAAGTACTCCAGGTAGCAATAAAAACACTCCTAATGTGAAAGGAGGAAGAATAAGTAGCTATATTAAGCACCTTTGTGTGAACAGGCTGAATCATGCCGATTCGCACTTTGACCAAAGTCCAACAACGTTGTCTAGATACATTGAATTCTCCTTGATGAACACTGCTACGGTTTAGTGGAGGAAAAACTTGCATGAGCTTGGTGAATGTGGATGGGACCCAATGTGCTCTCATGCTATATATGTGGAGGGGTTAGCAACCATTTTGATTCATGTTTTGATTATCATTGGTATTGGTCTTTTTGAGACTTTGCTTCCTCTTGTTGTTTAGTAGGGTTGCGCAGTCGTTTTATGCACAGGGGTGTTCCGAGTCGAGGAATCCCTACCTCATACTTAGGGAAGAAAGAGGCTTTTGGGCTACGATTTCCTCATTCTAGCATTTTTGCCCAAGCTACCTCTTTCGGCTACGGCAGTCAATTTCTACTTTAGAGCCGAGTCAGTGATGCGGTGCTGTGTAGCAAAGGAGCACTTAGAGTCATTTATGGGCTTGTTTTTTAGTGGACATGTTTTCTATCCATTGGAGCATCATGAAGGAGGACTCTCGAGCATATTTTGACATCTTTGGCATTAGGCCAACCATATTCTATCCCTACACAATGCATTTTCCATCCTAAACTACGTTATTTTTGTGAGGCATTTGCGGGAGGGTCTCATTGAGCTAGTCGGAGGGTCTATTTACGAGTAGGAGGGATCATCCTTCTCAATTGGAAATACCATTTTGAGAAGGACGTCATTATTTCAGATCTTTCATAGCCTCATTTCATGTATATCCTATTTGCAATGTGCATTTCATTAACCACGGGGTTATTTGTCACATTGTATATTTCTTGATATTTCTAGCAATCCTTTCCAGAGGTTGGCTAGAAATGTTGCGATAGGAACCTACATCTTCATTAATAGGAATTTATTTTTTAAATACTGTCAACCACATTCCATTTAGTATATGTATTCAGTGGTAGCTACACTATTATAAGCCGGTGTTTTTCAATCAAGCTCTCAACATTCTATATGGTTACGTAGCCTCATGTGCCGATTATTTTATTCATTTGACTTGTTCCCATTGCTTTCTGAAGTAGCCTGTGCCCTCAACGATATTGTTGTATATTTATGCTGATATCTTAATAAAATGATGGTTGTACTTTGGTCCACTCTTATGTCATGTTCGCGTGCGTAGGTTTTACATTTTTATGTTCATGTATTGCTGCAATCCCATTTTGGGATATTACCCCAATTAGTCCGTATGTGTATGTTTGATGCGAGAATATTGAATTTTTAAGGGTATCACTAGACCTTTTCTCTCTCTCTCTCTCTCTCTCACTACATGTGTGTCCTGCCTGGTGATATCTTTTCTCCTCTTTCTTTAATTCCTACTTCTTACCATCAATACTAAGTTACTCTTCCAAAAATGAAAAAAGATACAATGCGGATAGTATGGGACGTGACGATACATTAATGAACGCTTTACTAGGAACATAAACAAAGTATACTATAAAGGACTTATACGACAACATATACCTCAATGTCAACAATCACGATGACATTTTTCATAAATGGAAGAAAATGAAAATAATTTTTATTCGGTTGGGCGATGAGTGGCCACTATGTGGCAAGATGACATGTATAAAAATAGAAAATAAAAAATCGCCTATATAAAAGAGCACCTTAAGAACTTGTTATTCTACCTTTAGGAAAAGCTTAGGCGTAATCATGCCAACTAAGTTACATGCTAGAAATCTCGGGTTCTAGATAACTCAGTGAAAACAAATGGAAATAAAAAGACAACATATAATAAATAATGTGTCATATTTGTCTGTTTAATCGCATCATGGAAGAAATTTTTTTCCTATGGTTACAAGCATAGTGTGGGTGGGTAACATGCACCAATATGACATGATCCTTAGGGTCCACAGCGAAAGTAAATCGCATACTAACATAATGATCGATTGATTTCATATTCGCTTTTCCACTCCTTTGTCGGTCCAAAAACTAAAAATAAAGTCCATCCTTAACTATCAGTACTCCATAGTATCATTTTTCGCATGCTATCTCCACATACCCACCAAAAGAAATGTCAAATATGCCAGGTGTTTTGGAGTTTTTTCTGAACTTTTACATATACACCTTCCAATGTATTTGATCGAAATGTACCCATTTTGATTTCTCTTCTCTCATATTCATTTACATCATAGAAAGAAATCATTATTTTCAAGTTAGAAACCCCGTATTATTATATGCGACAAGGAACACTAAATGCTGGTGAAAAGCAAATAAATCAAATCAATTCGATATGGACCTTTCAAGATGATATAACAAATGGCTAACATGTTTTTAAAGCTTGATATACCTATATATATGTGGGTATTTATTATGTCATTAATTTTGACAAGATAAAAACTTTTTTTAACCATGAATGGTTAATGGGGGTTTGGACAAAACCATTGTTGCCAACAATGACTAATTTTAGTAAAGGACCGACGAGAAGGTTTCTAGAAGACACTCGTCTCGTATAGGAAGGATTTATGAAACCTAGACAAGATGACAAGAACTACTGTCGCTCAGGATCAAAAGGGCTGAGTGTCGGGTAATGTGAAGGTGGTTTACAAAGGAACAAATTTAGGAGATATTCCAAAACCTCAAAGTCACCAATATTTTACGGCGATAAAAATCCTCCTAAGTGAGATGTATGATCTATAAAGGATCAACCTAATTCCAACATAATTGCAAGTATTTGAAAAAAGTAAAAAAATGTGATGGGATCCAAAATTTGACAAATAAAGGTTGATGGATGGTGATAAACAAGCCTAAAAAACTAACAATGCATGGAAAGTCATTTGACAAAATGCCAATAAAAACTATTAGGATGAAAATCATGATGGATACAAGTGGGTGGAACACCACTACCCCAAAATTGAGAAAAGTTCAAAAAAATCAGCAACATTGGGAATCGAAAGTGTTGGAAAAGTATGGAATAACTAATTGGGCAAAGTATTTACGAAATAAATTTATGATAAATGAAATGACATGTAGCTTCTTCTACATTGATAGGGTCGAAAGACCTAACTGCTAAGAAGCCCATGGAGAATGAGACTTTGATGGGAGATTCAAAAGTTTTTGGACAAAAGAAAAGAGTTCGAACATTTTTAAAAGCAATGCCTTAGAGTTCAAAGGTAGAAGAGGAGTGTTAAAGCATTCACTAAGAAACAAAGTCAGTAGAAGAAAAAAATCTAAGTAGGGGTGAGACTTGACACAATACCCTTAGGGAAACCTCAAACTAATTGTAATAGATTTTTATTCAGGGTTTTATAAATCTAAGAGTAGTACTCCTCATGAGTACTTTCTCTAATTAAAAACATCAAGTGTGATGTGAGAAATTTGTGTGTGCATTTTACATTCCATTAGTGTTATATTATGTGGGAAAGTTAATTGGTAGATGAAAAATACTAATGAGTTTCATTGGGAGATCATTACCCTCATTCTCAAAGAATTATGATTGTTGTTCTTCCACATCAATAACTAGATTATAATTTGTTTATATAAATAGGATCTATTATGTCACTTGGATTTCCAATGTCGACAATCACTAAGGTTCTAATAGTAGAAATTATTTATTTGGTGCCCGATGGCACGAGGCATTTTACATCGTCGAAATTTTACGACTTTACACAAGTGTAAATTTGGGGTTCTTTGTATTACATATTTTGAAATATAACATTTTTATAAATGAATGTGGTGTATCATCCTAAGTATGTGTGTTGCACTAGTATGTATTTTCTTTTGGTATATTCTATGTTATTCTATAGTTTATTTTCTTCATCTAATCTATTACTAGTTATTTTGGAGAGATTTGGTGGATAAAGAAGCACAAAATCTAAAGAAATTTAAAACACCATGTGAAACCCTTCAGCTAGAAGCAAAGTCCCTATGTATGGAAAAGTTGTGTGTAGAGACCACCGACTCAAATAAAATTTTAAAGAATATGCTAAAAGAGCTACAATGGAAAGGTGCATGACACATATGGAACACAGCTCCAAACAACGATGGTTAAACAAAATATGGGTTTCATCTTGCTCGCATGTAGCTTAAAGTCCCACTTCCAAAGATATTATTCTTCCTCCATGGGGATCAAATGGGCAGAGACTTAAATGTATCTACGGTCAGTACACAAATGGGAAAAACATTTATGGTATTCAAAATGGAGCATTGAATCGGAAAATCACATTGATGACCAAGCTTGAGATGCTGTATGTAAACAAGTGTGTAATATTATTGGACAATTAATGGCCGCTATTATCTAAAAATAATAAATATGCAACAAAGAAAACAATCATTAAAAGAGTATGGTTACCAAATCAAGGCAATGTGTAAAAAGAAATTTGGTTGGAAACCCTCCACTCCAAACTCTCCTACAAACTATGTTTTTAGATATTGTAGTCAAGAGAAGTCTTATTTTCCACATTTTCAAAGCGATCACAACTTATAAATAACTTATTCATTGAATTTATATTAGCAACTATGAAATATTTTCAAATCTCCCTAGGGTCTAAAACAAAATATTTTTCTACTGATGTGCCAAGCAACTGTCCTATGAAGTAATTAATAATGGCTCATGCTCGCTGCCAAAGAAAGAGCAAACGAGAGACTAGAATCATATTACCTTTATAAGAAAGAACATCAAACAAACCCAGAAACAAAAACTCAAATAGATTCTAGAACCGTGGTGATTGCACATCCTATATGAAACCAAGCCCAAAATAATTAAAAGCAATAGTTGCACCACCAATAAATTTGTATTCTTCTCCTAAAATTAATCGAACAAAACAATATAACAAAACACACCTTTCTAGTATTTATCGGCAGGTACTCAACCTACGTTTTTCTCTCGATTATCATCGTCTCAAAACTCTATGATATATTTTTTCATTTACACAGAGAGGAGGTTCCTAAATGACATATAATGGTGGTAATAGAAGACCAACTTGATACACTCCCAACATATGAGAAGGAATACACACAATATCGATCATTGTGAAACTCCAATAAATCATAATGTGTAATATCAGAGTGGAAAAGCATGCGTAATACACAACACAATAACTAGATACTACAACAATGAAAAAATAAAATATAAATACCATGGAAATAGATAGAATATTTGAGACATTTTATTATTAAGGATGTGGATTATAGTATACAACAATGTCTCAAATAGAAACACTCGAGCCAAACAAGAAGGCTAGAGTGACCTGAGAGTCCCCTTCACAAAAGGCACTACGTAACTATTGGATTTGTTTTGAGGTCATGCTTTGCATTGTCCCTTTTGAAAACGAGTGGAAATATAACTTTTGGATGAAATGGAATGTGTATATCAAAGGTTTTTATGGAGCTCGAAATAATTTTTGGGATTTTAAGATCTGCGCTCTGTATGTGGAAACCCAAAATAACCTCGCAAAGGATTTCTAGATTTGACGAGCTTGGAAAATCACCCTCCTAGGGCTCGCAATATATGGCGATGGGTATGAAGATAATCGAAGATAAGGTTACACAAAGACGATATAAAATCAGCTCGAAAGCTAACGTGAAAGGGTGCGATCCCTCCTCCAAATCTCTAAGCTAGAAGCTTGAGATCTGGCTCCTCATTCCTCCTCCCAAGTTGCGCTTGTTGAATGCAAAACAATTCTTGAAATAACTACGTTGTCAAGGAGGCTAAAGCTATAGCTTGATGCTAGATGATGAAATTCTTCTCAAGAGCGGGATGGAAAAAATCTCACCAAAGTGAGGGGATAATCCATCACATGATTTCCACACTTAAAGTCATCGGGAAACTTCCCTCCTCCGAGTAGATCTACAGGAATGGCGCACAATTCCAAGGTGAAATGCTGCTACATGGAGGTGTATAATGGCGCTTGATGTCGGATATCAATATTCTTCTCCTAGAATACTAAAGCTGGAAGCATAAGGTGAAAGGATGAATCCTCACAGCGATTTCCCAACTAAAATTCTAGAAACAACCTTTGTCCTCTCAAACCTACGAGCAAGAATGCATAATTCCGAATTTGAATGTGTTGTAGAGAGGGGCTGAATGTGTCACTAATGCCTAATGATAGTGACGAAATTTCTAAAGAAACCTTCCGGAAGTAGGCACTCAAAGTCCCCCATGGGTAAGGGTGATTCCCACTCGGAAACACCGTGTGCTAAAAAACACCGCGTACTTAGCTAAATAGCACAGAAGCATGCAAAGAAATGTCCAAATGACAAATCCATATCTAAAATCTAACTTATATGGATACCTTTCACCTTCCTTTTATGCTTTGTGAGGCCTCCCCTGAGACTTGGCCCACCTCATAATTGTGCTACACATGTGGTACGCCGGCACTCCATGGAGATTTCATTATCTCTCCATGATCTTCATCATCTTTGCATTTGATTTCCCTCTCTCCATCATGTGTGCATTTAATAAGCCACTTAATCCATCACTTAATCATTATTTCTCTATGATCTTACTTTTATTCCACCATGATCTTACTTTGACTCCTCGATCGTCTCCATGATCTTCTCATTAATGATCCATGCTATCCATCTCTTCCTTCATTAATAAGCACGACTACTCCATAATGTTGATCTCCATCTAATAACCCACATACACACACCAAAAGTGATTGTATTCATCTAAGTGGTTTATGGGTACCTCCACCTTTTATTTACTTAATTAATTTAGAAAAATTAATAACTCTAATATTCCAAATAATTGATCTAAAAATGGAATATTACGCTCTTCCATCAAAATGTTTCTTTTCCTCAAGCAACTAAAAAATTAGATGCTACATAACCATCCCTCCAAATGGTATCCTCATATGGAAGGTCCCCCATATTTTCCAATGTGCTATGCATTGCCAAACTTCCATATTTTCCTCTCCCTCTAGAATGTCTAGAATGGCCTCCAACTAAATAGTTAGATGCCTCTCCTAATCAATGAACTCCCAAGTGGCAACCTCTTCTATTGTCCAAGAGCCTCCTCTCCTCGCATGAGACATATGAAGCGAAGTGGTTCCTTCCCCAATTGGAAAGCTCCAACTTATGAAATATCTCTCCAACCCATGCTACATGAAGTATATTGTGTCTCTCCATACCCAATCCTCGTCCTCGTTGGCCTTGCTGGCTCCAAGCGTCATCTCAACACCGAGGCAAAATAAGAAGTAGAGTCATATGGGTTGACATATAAAATGTTATACCATACACTCACAATAGCAACCACCGTTGAAGAATGCCTCTTGTTTCCATGTCACATCATCATCAAACCAAGTATGTTAGCCATACTCTCTCAAGAGAAGCCACCACAAAGAATGCCTCTTGCTACCACACCACCTCATCATCATTCTAGGTATGGTGGCCATACTCTCCCAATAGAATCCAATACAAGAAGGCCTCCTATTTCCATCCTCCATCATCATCATGGCACCGTATGGGAGAATGTCAACCCATACTCTCCCAACAAGAATCAAGTAGAAAATGTCTCTTTATTTCCAACTCACATCATCATAATGCAATTCATGGATTCAAAAGTATACCCATCGACATGCACACACAGTATCAGACTAATACAACCAAGCTCCTCATCACCACATCATGTGAGTGCCATACAATGTCCCAAACACTAACACACTCATTGACATAGGAGATTTCATGTGATGGCAAACTCTCTCAAAAATAACTAGCAATGTACCCATGCCTCATGATGCCGTATCACACCGGGGATATAGAAGGCATGTATCATGTGTCAGAAGTGTTGGGTAGTAACCATACTCACCCAAAACTAAAACAACTCAAACATGCTTCTTTCTACCATGTATCATAGATTTGCAAGTAGCCTCCAACCACTTCTTCATCCTCACCCAATCCCATCCAACTATGGGTGATGACCTATCATGCTCCAAATTTGTATCCACTTGCAGAATACCATCCTCCTCAACTGGGATAGATAACATTTGCACTCCATGACATATTGGAAGTGTAACCTCTTGAGGTCTCTCCATGAGATCCTCTCATCGATGGCCCAATAGAACCCAATAGGTTCTAGATATGCTATAGGTAGAAAATCCTCTTGAGCTATGATATTCTCATCAAGAATGCTCCATCTCTGAGCAATGGAAAATGATATCCATCAAAATATGTCTATCATCTATCATATGTCCCTCCAATGCTTCATGAGTGAAGTTGTCCTCGTAATTTCAAGGATAATTAAGCCCCTAACTCATCATCACGCTCAATGACAAGATTGCTGATAACCATGATGGTGCATCCGTTGTCTCATGGCCATACTCAATGTGGAACTCATAGTTCTCCATTGGAATAATTAGGATTTATGCCTATCCTATCTTATAAAATTCTACACTCCAACCAAAAGTGTTGTGTGCAGCTCAACAATGAAAACCGTATTTATTATACATCTCCTACTTGAACAAGTCAATGGTCCTCTCATGCTGATAGTTTCGTAGCTCCAAATTATGTTGCTCTAATCCTTGGTTATGCAATTTCACGATGGCATGATCTCACAAATTTCAAGATGAGGTGATGAAATAATATGGGATGAAAATGTTTTCAAACCTTGGATCATGGGAAACTTTCTAACATATTGTACAACTACAAGAGTTCCTCCAATCGGTGCAATGGATTCTCCAACTCGGTTGGTAATGTTAATGGTTTCTTCTCTTATTATATACCACAATGCACCGCTCTCTCTTCGTCATGCATCTCCTCAATCATGGAATCCCAATGTCAATAGTTGAAGACCATCTTGCAAAGATGCAAGTGCTCCTTCTTGTAATGCAGGTACTTCTATAGTCGGTGGTGGTGGTAGTGGCTCTTTTCCGTGAGTGATAATGATGACATCTTCCTTTGCCTCACTTTCAATAATGTGCGAAAATATCTCTATGGAAAGTGTCTCCGATTTTCTTCTACCAAACTTCTTCATCACCCTTTGAGTGAAATCTACATGTTTTAATAATTTCATTAAGTCAAATGACTAAACCACCAATCCTTTTCTTCACCCTCAAGGAGCAGCGGTGCAATCCCAACAACCTCTCTTTCCGCTACTAGGTGTAGCCGGAAATGAATATAGCTTTCCTCCAATCCTTTGCTATGCTTGTGGATAATCCATCAAATGTAGGCAAGAAGAATCTATTTTTTTTGTGCCTTTTTCTTCTATTGTTGTTGTGGGATCTCCTTTCTTCTTTGAGCTCGTAAAAAATGTTGAGAAAGCATTTTCCTTTAATGCTCTAGATCGTGATTTGTATACTACAAGATATTTACATAGAGTCTCATGCCCTAAGTATCCTCCATCTCCATGTCATTCACCTTCCTCTTGAAAGAAGGTGGACATAGCATATTTTTGTGGAGTTGTTTCTTTTGCTGCTTTTATGTTGCTGATAGAAGTGCTTAGACCTTCTCATTCTCGAAACCTTTTACAGGTCTCTTTTTTGCTCTCTTTTCTCATTTGTTTTACCTCCTGAGAGATACCGCAGATATATAAAGAGAAGTGTGGTAAAAATTAATCCTCTGTTCATTATATGATTGTTCTTTTTGTTTCTACTTCTGATGCCATAATATTTATTTCCTACAAGATGAGCCAAAGATCATCCTCTCGATTCCACCGTAATATCCAAAAAATTGAAAATAGAGTAATACACAACACAATAACTAGAAACTATAGAAATGAAAAAATAAACTATAGACACCATGGAAATAGATGCATTAGCCGAGCCATTTTATTATTAAGGAGGTGGATTACAGTATAAAATAGTGCTAAAAATTAGAAACACTCAAGTCAAACAAGAAGGCTAGAGTGACCTTGAAATCTTCTCACAAAGGCACTACGTAACCGTTGATCCGTTGGAGAAGCAGCATCATAATGTCCCTTTCCGCAAATGATGGAAATATAACCGTTTGATGAAAGTGAATGGGTATATTAGGCTATTCTCGAGTTTAGATGATGCCTTAATTTCAGATCCCGGCTCTATGATGGAAACCCAAAATAATCCGAAAAGGATTTCTAGATGAAAACCTTGAAATTCACCCTCCTAGGGCTTGCACTATATGATTGTTGGGCATGCAAATCTGTTTCATGAACTGAATATAAGGTGGGCCATGGTATACAATCAAATCAATGCATGAAGGGTCAATCCCTCCTCTAGATCTCCAAGTCATAATCTTGATATCTAGCTCCTCCTTCCTCCTCCCAACTTATGGTCACACATAACAATTGAAATAACTGCATCATTAATCAGTCAAGCTATAGCCCGATGCTAGATGATGAAATGCTACTCAAGAATAATGGAAACAATCTCAACAATTGAGGAGAGAATCCCCTCATAAGATTTCCAAATTGAATAATGGAAACTTCCTTCCTTCAATAGATCTACAAAGGATCGACGATGACAATTTCGGGGAACTCATTTACGCATGGAGGTGTATAATGGTGGCATGATTCCACATATCAATATACTTCGGAAGACTAAATTGGAAGCAGAAGGTGAAAGGATGAATCCTCCACAAATTTCCTAGCCGAAATGCTAGAAACAACCTCCCTCCTCTCAAACCCTCAAGAATGAATGCGTAATTCTCGAATCCGAATGTGTTGTAGAGAGGGGTTGAATGTGGCACCAATTTTCGATGATGAGAGTGGGGCTGTTCAAATAAACCGTCACATAGTAGGTACTCACCCCTACAAAGTAGTAGGATTCCCACTTGGAAACACCCATGTGCTAAATAGCATTGTAGACTTACCTAAACAACTAAAGTGTGCAAATAAATTTCAAATGAAAAAAATCCAGATTTAAAATCCAAATCTAAAATCTAACTTTCATGGCTACCTTCACCTTCATTTTATGCTTTGTAAGCCTCCCTATCCTTGTCCACCTCATAACTGCGTTGCACATGTGGCCACCGGCCTCCATGAAGAATGTGTTGCCTCTCCATGATCTCCATCATGTCTACATTTAATTTCCACTGGCCCATCATGTGCATTTAATGGACCACTTTCCATCACTTCATAATTATTTCTCTATGATCTTACCTTTATTCCACCATGATCTTGCTTTGACTCCTCCACTATCTCCATGATCTTCTCATTAATGATCCATGATCTCCACTCTTCCTTCATTAATAAGCTACTCCACTACTTATAATGATAATATTCTATATAATAACCCACATACACACACAAAAGGTGGATTTTATTCATCTACAGGATTTATGGGTCCCTCCACCCTTTTATTTACTTAATTCATTTAGAAAAAGTAAGAACTTCCAATATTCCAATTTGGAAAATTTGGAATATTACATAATGTTTTTCTTTGGAAGTAGCCTACTTTATAACATATTAAAACATAAAGAAAACAAAATGCGAGGACATAAATAGTTTTAGCATGAAAATACTATAATTGAACATCTACAAGGAAAAATAAGTGGAAAAAATATCTCAACCATTGACTTCAACCCAATCAACCAAAAATATTTACAAAAATAATCCTCAGATTCAAGCAAATATATACACTATGTATCAGGCATCATATTCTACGACATAGTTTCCATAAAAGGGATCATGATACAAATATCTAGTTCTAGCTTTCCACATAAGATCAATTCAATTCAATATGAGATATCATTGCCGCAAATTTGAGATCCAAAATATACTATTAAAATACATGTGCATCTCAATTCATGCACATCCAAATATCATTGATGAATTGAAATACACATTTTATATGTTACCAATGACAAACATCCTATTTTCACAAACTTACTTATGATAAATCCATTTAGGAAAATTACACATGGCTTGTAAAATTTATAATATCACTTAGCCTAGAGGAAAATGCGCACATTGATAACTCGTTAGGTAAAATAACTCATATTGTGCCTGAAGCCCAAGTTGAGTTTTTCATGTCATAATTTTTGCATGTGTGAGTGATATGCTTGTTGATGGAACCTCGCTATGGCTGCAATGTCCGTTTGTTGCTCATCTAATGGAATGCTTTCCGTGCCTAGTAAATATGTAAACAAAACATCAATTTTGGTGAACGTTTCTAGAGTTGAACTGTATAAATTTATGAAATTTCTGAAATTTCTGGTGAATACTCTACCCATCATTAGGGCCACAAAGATGTAATGATGAAGAAAAATCAATGCATTTTTTTTTCGAAATACAAAGTGAATATAACTTGTTTCAAACTTGATAAAAACACTAAAGGGTAAATATAAATGAGCACATCCAAAAAAATAAAGAACACGACCTAGACAATCGGCACATCAACAAATGGAAGGGTTGAAAATTTTCCCCATAAAACCAAGATAGAAATAAAATGAAGTATAGTAGTGTCTAATCATGACCTACAAATAAAGGGATGTAAGAATATAGTTAATATAAATAGGAAAATAAGAAGTGGCTAGTGCATCACCTAAACAAGTAACTAATCCATAGAAAAAACAATGCATGAAGATAAAAGGAGAGATTAGAAGGGTTTCACAACGAAGGAAACCATTTACAACATATAAGAGAATTTTATGGAATTACATACAAAGATGGAAAAATGGGAACTAGTCTCAGAATGAAGCTACTCTTAATCACTTGAAGAGTTTGCAGATGTCAATCAAAGTAAATTCCCTAATACTAAACATGATTATGTTTTTGGAAGAGTGACACTTAAACAGAGGAGGTAGTTGACCAATTAGAGGTTGTAAGAAGCACCTCATAACAACTCTTATATTGTCCAAATTTAACATATTACTCATGAAGGGGAGGAACCAAATGATACATTCTTTCCTATAGACCATGTATTGGGAATGGATATGGATTGTAACATATCTATGCATAAATATAGAACTATATAGAGGGTGGAGGGGCAATATCGTACTTGTCATTTGTTTCCCATCCTAAAATTCATGGGATCTACTAGATGTTTTCGCTCTCCCCATACTATTGTGATAGGCCAAACAAAAGAGGTGATTATCCTAAGGCCTAGAATAAACCCATGCAACGATGAGAGTAGGAATGTATCTCTCTCTCGAATAAATAAGTCAAATGTCTCTATCTAGGGAAAACAAAAAAATAGGACAATGGCCCTAGAGACTCAGAGACTCGTAAAATCCGATTTGAATCTCATCGTGATAGATGGGATGTTGAATATGAAGTGTTTATGTGGCTCAAAACTCTTGAAGTGGGTGGACTGAGATCCTATAGATATATTCTAATTTGACTCAACATGTAACACCCCCTTCCCACATCTACCCAAGTAACTAACTAATCAGGGTAAATATGTGACAAGAGGCTACTATGGTGAGATTCAACCTCCTAGGTGACCTTAAGGAAGTGGAATCGATGGAAACTCTTCACACACAGCTTGTACACAAAAAATACCACCGTAATAAATTCCAATGATCTGTGCAACCCGCCCCTAGGTACCACCGACCTAATTTTCTTCTAGGTCTTCCTCCTGATGCATGTGCCTATAAACCTAGCATCTATCAATCTCCGGATGCATGCATAAGTGCACAAGCGCTCTGTGGACTAAATTCTTTAGTGATGTGTCAAGGCCCCACATTACTACTTTTTAGGCCTAGGACCTATTTCTCTTCCTTAACTTCATGACAAGTTCAAGATGAATCAAAATGGCCAAATGATGTATTTACAAAAATATCCAATTGCACTAAAATGGACCCCTATTAGCCATGATATGAATTTCATCAAACATGTCACAAACATGAAAGCTACATGTATAAACAATATAACATAGCATAGGGGTCTCATACTTACCCGAGATTCGCTAAGAAGAATTTATTCTTATATCATAGATCGCAATACACCCATTTGACCATAGATACTTTATGCATTCATTTACAAGTAAAAACATGAAGAGATCGATATATCATCATTTTCAACATACATGCTTATAAAAAGCATAATAACAATGTAAATATAGTGTATACAACAATAGTAAAGTCCACATAATAACCAATACATTTATACATCAATTACCAAACGAATGAGCTTCTCATTTAAGAATGAAACCAATCAAGATGGACTTCCATGTTCCAAACCTCGACCATAGATTAGCTTAGCCAAATCTATCTTCGGCCACTCACCCTCGTGCCATCTTCCAAGCATGAATGTGGGACTCATAACCAACCAAAAAGAACCAAATAATCATGAATGCTATCGCAGTTCTCCGCCTACACCATGAGTAATTTTCCTATCTCCTAGTCTCTCAATCTTTACCGCAATCTACAATATTTCAATCAATGATCACTATTCCATAAACCGAAACATACACTCTAGGCTTTATCGTACATCCTATCCTAGGACTACTAGGCCCAAACAGAGAGCACCCACCTATCAATATTTAATGCAATCCAAACTCGAATCAAGAGGGCCCTAAACCAAGGCAAACCACCCTAGGCTTTACCATATATCCCACCATTTAGAGCTTGGAGGATTCCTAGGCCCACTCCGAGGAAACACACAATATTTGGATTTACCGCAACCCAGCGCTCTGCCCATGGGTTATTAGGCCATGCTTTATATCAATTAAAAGATCCGCCTCAATCAGCCTTGAATCCATCCTGAAATTTAGATAAAAAAAAACATGAGAGCTCCACAATACCATGGCTAAGGCGTAAATGGAAAAGGTTTAGCTGAAAAATCTCACACACTTGGAAAAACCCATGCCAAGAAAGAAAGCAAATGAATGCAATACCATACATGCCATATCTAGCAAGGAAAACACACACAGGCACTGATACCAGTAAGAATCCTATTGTATTGATGGTGTTGTTCCTCGCATGCTCCTTCCTCTTCTTCTTTCCTTCTTCTCTTTCTTGACCCAATTCCAAAGTTCTCAAGAAAATATAAGTCTCCAAGAGTGAGAAAAAGACAGAGAATAATGAGAGAGCTCCAAACGCAATTGAAACAAAGGCACCAAAGGCTTCTCAAAAGAATTTTTATTTATGAGGCTCTATTTTCTTCATTTCCTTTTCCTCCTCACATGAAACATGTGACATTTGGTCTCCTATTTTCTCCTAATTTCCATTATTTTTATAAATAAATGTGTCAAATATGTCATTATTCTTTTCCAAATCCTTTTCATTCACCTTTGAAAAATTTCTTAGCCATATTAAACAAAATGAAATAATTTATAGGATGTTTTTCCAAAATTGAGCTTGGAATAAGTGTCCCATCAACCATGGTTATTATTTTTAACTTTTATCACATGTAATTTTCACTATGGTTGGTACAGAAACATCCCCCTTGGGGGAGACCGTCCTCGATTTTTAATCACACATATACCTTAGCATAAGTGTTGGAAGACAACATACTACTCATGGAGCTTTATATCATAGCTCGATGTAGTATTTACAATGATCACCCCGTTGAAAAGCAACCCATGATGAAAACATAACAACATGACATCATAACAACATGATAACTATACCGACATGACACCCATACTACTTATTGTAGCTTTATAATATAGCTCATGGAGGTCTTTACATCCATATATGTATATACTCGAACATCGCACCAAAATGTAATTAAAAATCACCAAAACATATTCCAAACATATACCAAAATCACACCAAAACCGTTTTGCCTCATCCGACAAACAACAAAGGATACATGGCCCACATATGATCCTCCATCTCCCATGTAGCTTCATCGGCTCCAAAGATTCCATTGCATTAGAACCTTTTTTCTCATAAAAAAGATACATTAAGGCTTTGGCTGGAATTCTCCAAACGCTCCACCCCTCTAACATGATAGTCAATCACATGATCAAAATCTTTAACATATTTCTTAAGAAATTGCTATATGAAAAAAATCATGGAATTTCACCGTGGAAGGCAATCCAATTCAATAGGACACTGTCCGATCCACCGAATGAACTTCAAGAGTCCACAAAATCGTGGTGCCAACTTGGCACAGATCCAATCAACAAGGATCTCTTCTTGGGCTTCGATGCACAAGTACACCTAATCCCAAAACTGAACCTTGAAAAACATGTTCTTCTCTATATAACTCTTCTACCTATCGTGCGCTACTTTCAAGTTCTTCTTGATCACCCGCATTTCCTATTCCATCTCTACCAACATATTTATTCCAATCAATACCGTGGTAAACCAAATCACTTCAATTGATAGAATTCATGCAACTCCAACCGTACATAGCCTCAAATCAACTCTACATTAATTACTCATGATTGCTATTATTTTAGGTTAACTCTACCAAGCAATGATACTGGTATTTGTGTTGTTGATGCATCACATACATCCTCAACATATCTTCCAATATCATGTTAACTCCCGCTTTTACTATGTCTCATAGATGATAAGCTATGTCAAGGCCAACGTAGTGCCCAAAACATGAAAAACCCCTTCCAAAACTTGAAGAAAATCTTTAACTTTACGAACAAAACTTTTGGGACACCATGCAATCTGTGTAGAAATTGAGTACAAATGGATTCAATCTGATCATGCAATGTACTAAAACAAGATATTGAATCCTTCTACAATATTTGCAATATAAATCACGATCGCCTAATCAAAGACCAAGCAAGAAAGAAGTAAATCACGTACAACATAATATTTTCCTAGCGAAACTAATTGCTCAAAATCCTCTATATTTATTGTATAATCAACCAAGGAATCATGAAAAAATACAATTCATGTGCTCACCACAACCTCATACACTCTACCAATTGTCTCACACTTATCTAAGAATAATTGACCAATACAGCTAATTTCTACTCCTTTAACTTTCCTTTTCTCACGCTATCCCTAAAGCAAATAATTTCTATTAAATAGGAATTTCAACCTCTCGACCGCGCAATCCATCATGGGCTTCATATTTTTTAAGCCCATAGGTCAATTCACTAATAATACACTCGATAGGCGTACTTTAACCTTTGTCTCAACTGGGTCATCATCAATCGACATGTATGCAGCTATTAATAGTGAATCATCACATTCGTAGAGCACTACCTTTGAATTAAATATATTTTAATTCACTTCATCTTCCAATACCTCATCAATCATTAGAACTAGTTAAATTGATTTTAACTCAACTAATTTGAGTTAACTGGTTGCACTCACACCACACCGGTGTTATAATCTCGCAATTAGACCTCTAAATAATAGAATCACTCTACATGCATACTCTTTGACCCTCAACCTGAAATCTTTAGCTAACTAAGATTATCACACTTAGTTAACAAGTTGTTATGATATAGGATTATGTTGGAGTGAGTATTCCTAATAGAAATTTTGGATATGTTTATGTAATATTTTGTAGTAGTTATTCTAGCGCATGGGCTTTGGGAGGGTCAAATCCCTAAGGGGTGGTAATGGGTCGAAGGGTAGATTTATGTCCGCAAACCAGCGCTTGCGTACCATAGAGTAGCATGTATGAATATAGTATAAATAGATGGATAGATCGAACCTAGAAGAAAGTTTTGGTTAAGTCCGGATATGAATGTTGATCTGTAATAGTGGTTGTGCAAATTGTATAGTAAGGCCTCGCTAGCTTTGTGCATGGAGACCCTAAGTCCTCGCTATGTGTGAACCCCCGATATTGTGTGTGTGTGATCGGCAAAGATTTTGCAAGTGAACCCAAGTGTTAATGAATGAGATGACCCTTTTGATGATATAGGAATATCTCTCGTGATATGTTGTTGGTTGCACTATATATGATTTATGTCTCATCACCGAATATTGTTATTTAATTGGATGCACATGTGTAGCTGCGATGGTTTAGAAAGGAATGAAATGTATATATCTAGTTATTTTTTTGTTGCCTTACTTCTCTTAACTTTGTTATTTTATGGTTTATGAGCTTCGCATGAGTTATTCCGACAAGTATATTGTTAAGGATCTCCTCAAGTTAGGCTTTCAAAGATGTGCCTATTAGATCTTAAGGTCCCCACTTAATTAACTTTCTCTCTCTCAAGGTATGAAAACCTAGCTCCAACACTTCATACTACTTGGGTGAGACCTTGACCTGACACAAGCGTATCATTTCCAAAAGGACCAAAAGAGTTCATTACTTTGGTTGTAAACCTTAAGTCTCAACCTAGGTGACAACTCTCAAACCAACAAATGGTTCCGTTTCCGGACCGGGGAGCATTTTTAGAGAGATATTGCAGTAATTCCATGAGGTATTTCGTAGCCATTGAAGCCTGAACTTGAGGACTAGTTTGAAAATCATATTCAAGAGTTTTCCCTAAAAAAAATAGAAGTAAGAAGCTATATACCTAAGAGTGGAAGAATAAGTACATTTTACAAAGGTGTACATGAATTCTTCTTCACAATCCTTCGCACACGTACAACAAGAGTGGATAGCGAGAAAGAAGCAGAATTTCAAACCTATTGGAAAGACGATCGCCACACAGTTGACCCTTGAATTGATCCAACAACTTGGAGAACACTGATAAAAAATCACCTGCATTCGTAGATCACAAGGTTGATAGCGTGTTGGGTGGATTTGTACTGAGCTTGTAGTCGATCAGTTTGTGTCCTATTCCGACAGTGCCAGCTTTTCAAGGATTTAGGGACAATTTCTTGCAAAAATTGTCGTTACCAATTAAGGTTCTCCCCCGTGAAAAGGGTTTCAAAAGTGCTCACTCCGAGTGAATGAACTCGATCAAAATGGAAGCATTACACGAAGCAATAAATACTACTGGGTTAACTGAAGAAGGGGATAGATCAATGTACATTCCTCTAAAGGATCCACCCGATCATAAAAAGGTAGGGTTGCGCACCGGGTGACCAAATTTCCGACTATTCCACCATCAAACTCACGCAAAGGTAAGAATTATCCTACCCCACCTTCGCCACCACTCCGAGACAATATGGCTGCACACATGAAGGTACCCACCTTATGGGGGGGGAAGAGGATATGGATCGATTTCGGGTTCGTGGAAGATTCAAAAGATGGACCACGTAGAATGTTAATAATGATGTTGTAAAAAGAGATCGTTTATCAATAGCCTTTGAAGGCGGATCCGAATTGGTTCATGATACATTTCTCAAGATGTGAATCCCACAATATAGGAGATTAAGGATACCTCGAAGCAAAGAGGTTTTGGAAACCTAAGTCCTATTCTCAATGTGTAGTAGAGTTGAAAGATATTAATTAGGGACCTACAGAGTCTATTTAAAGCCGACCATCGGCTAAAGAAAGCTACTAAAAGGATGGAGGATTTTTCTATGAGTACAAACAACATAAGGAGTGGTTTATCGCCATGCTATTACCACATCCGCGCGTACCCATGGGTCAATAGAAGACACCACAAGAAGAGGCCCTAGAGATTTCCATGAAGCTAGAAGTTGTGCCAAGAGATGATGCTCAATTTGGGGTGCTATAGACCCAAATCCAGCCTAGAGGCGATGCATTTATAAATTTTGAATTTTTTGAAGGGATCAGTGGTAAATAAGCTAGTGTTTTCTAGTGCATACGTGGTAGGGTATCATGCCACACCAAGGATCGCGTCTCCGCTATCGCATTATATGTGGATGGGGACCAAGTCCATTACGCCCAAGAGATATTGGCCGGACTACACGATGATGGGCCTGTCAATGTATTTATGCGCAAGCTGGCACTGCCACTAGAGGAGCTAAGGAAAATGTTGCGACCGAACCACTAATCGAAAGGCCTTTGAAAAAAAGGAGAGAATGGACCCAGAAGGAGAAAGAGACCTTCATTGATGCTAAGAATGATTTTCTAGGACCTAAGCATCCACCTCAAGGACTTCTATGGATCCGAAATCATATGAAGAAGTTAAGCCATTCCTTCAAGCATGTATGAAGTTAGTATGAAATTAGAAGGTGGAGAATATCCAACCATTAATATACAACTACGCGTAAATGGATGCCCCCAAAACGAGGTTAAAGTTGTGAATGAGATTCATAAGAACAAGAAAAGGACTCGTCATGAGATGTGTATGACTACGCGTATTAGAGAATATGGGATGGATCAATTCATCCTAGATCTGGGATCCGATGCCAATGTCCCGCCCAAACAAACTTGGTGAAAGGATGGGGGAACCCAAGATGGAGTGTCTCCACTATTATTGTTACGTATGTATTAACTACAAGATCATTCATTAGGCATGTGTTTGCTGAACCTCAAAATTACCCTCTCTTGACAAGCTTTTTCTCACCTCTTTCCTCACTTTCATAAGACTACGTACCCCCAATCAATGGTAAATGCTAGGTTTTGTCTAAAGATGCATTTAAATTATTGCCATATTATATTTTCATGCTCTTGCTATTGATATATATTTTCAATTTAGCTATATGTGTAACGTGCACTGCTCGCGCCTAAGTGTGGATTCCATAGCTACTCATGGTTTAGCAGCCTTCAGGTGTCAACCGAAGAAATATTCCACATGGGTGTTTCTAGAATCATTCCTACATGGATTCTATCATATTCACTCATTCTATGTCGGCTGCAAAAGTGAGCCTAAAATCATGGTCAAAGATGGAGTCAAAAGGACGTTAGCCGAAACTTCAAATAGGACTCTTTATTCTCTCTTCGTAGCAAATCAAGGAGTCCAACAAATTTATTGCAATTATAATTTGAAGTAGCCACCTATAGCTATTTTTACTCATAAAACGCTTATGTAATTTTCTTAAATATCTAAGCATAGAACTCGAGAACACAATTCAGAAATTAAGTGTTAAACTTAGTATTTTTGTTAATACTCCGTATTATGAATTCACCGTATCATAATATGAATTTCATGCTCGCCAATGATTGCTTGACTACATCCTTAATCGCTTAGTAGCTCAACCACATCACTTGCAGAGGGCCTCACATTTTGAAGGAGGTATTTAATTTATGTTTTTAGCTTAATTTCATTACTCCGTTTTTCAACAATTCTATTTTCTAATTAGGTTTATGCTTCATTTCAGCTTTTAATCAATAGCATAGTGATAAATCGTAATCGTGTGCCCTTTTTCTTTCTAAAATATCTCGAGAATATAGATAACTATGTTTTCCAATCAAATCAATATTGAGGAATTAAGAACACACTTGCTTAGTTTCCTTATTGTATGCCTATCATTTTCTTAGAATAGGATTGTCAATTAACCGTGTTCATGGATGTTTTCAAAACCATTTCCAAGATGATAATGATTCAAATTGAATGGTTAAAATATCTAATCCATACAATAATTGAATTTACTCAAGACATTGTTATTTACTTTCTAGGAATTTAAGAACTAAGGTGTAATTGGCTTCTAGTTATACAACACTTCAAGAAGGTAGTTCTTCATATTGAATGTTAAAAGTATAGAAAATCAAATATACATTAGTCTTTTATGCTTTTACATTTTTCCTTGAGATCCTCACCTAGTTTCATCATTAATATTCCTAAAGATCATTCCAAAGGAGATTTATTTAGTCATACTTCATAAATTGGATGATTGAATGTTTAATGAATGCACTAACGAGTTACCAGATGATCTATTTTATTTTCTAGATCATCGTAGTGTAATTGGTTTTCGACACCATTTCAAGAATATCACACTTCAAAATTGAATGTTGGAGTAACTAAAGATACATTAGATGTTTTTATTTTCTTATCAATAGAACACAGGAGTTAAAGTACATAAAGTTGCTTAATACATCATTTCAAGAAGGTCGACTTCATAATTGAATGCTAGAGTAACTTAAAGTACATTAGTTGATTTCATTTTCTCGATCATTTCGCTAATCGTACTTTCATTCCTAGACTTAAATCCATGGAATAAGACTAACGTTAAGATCAACTAGATACTTTGTTTTCCAAATTAGGTTTTTAACTAGTCAATATTTTGGTTTATTTTTATGAAAATTAGATTAATTTAGGAACACTTTTCTTTACTCTTAGAATTTTATTATATTGATTTAATTATTTCCATGTTTTAGATTAACATTCTTAGACATCACAAACAGAAAACCCCTAAAAAACAACATAAAAATACAAATAAATAAAGTAAGAAAAAGGTTAACTAAGTACATATAGTACACCTACACTTCATCAAGATACAAACCTTGGTTGATAATTTAAGCAAGAAATTTAGGACACTAAATTGAATAAAAAAATTGGCGTTGTTTTATAGGAAGTGTAATTAGGTGACTCCTCATTTCTCATAGCATAAAAAACAATGATATGTGTAGAGAAAGAGACTCTCGGGGAAGATTCATAGCTAGAGGCAGAGTTTAATCCCTACAAATACCTCACTCACTCTTCCAAGACTAAGATGATACACCTCCATCTCAAACCCATATTCCATATTTCACTAGCCATATACTTCCTAAAGTTCTAAGGTCAAAAATCCAATTAGGAGGATTCTCCTACTTCATCCACAGAGGAAATATTAAGGGTGAAGAAGATCCAAGGACTACAATATAATGAGTAACATTTCTCACTTCTACAAGGGAAAATATGCTAGTCAAGAGCTAGAAATCCCTAGTTGAGAGGAAGAAGAAGAACCTTTCTTCAACATACCATTGATAGAGGAACTAGAGGAGAAGTTAAACCTACAAAGTTGAATTTTATTTCCAGCTCAAGTATCTATATAATGGTGGGAAGAGGAGAAGCGGTAGGAGAGAGAGAAGGAGAGATTTTTAATGGATAAAATGTAATGTATTTGGAGGAGGTAGAGGTAGAGGAGGAGATAGAGGAATAGGTAAAGGAAATGAAGGAGGGGAAGAGGTAGAGGAAATAGAGGAATTGAGAGTTCTTTTTGGATTCCCTATAATCGATGAGGATAAAAACGCTACCATGAAAAATATATCACCTTCTCGTTCTTCCTAACTTCAATGGATTGAAAATTGAAGACCCCGAAACCTTTTTTTTGAATTTGAAGTCTTGTGCGTAACTTATGATTATTTACAAGACTCTCAAAACTCAAACTCGTTTAAATATTAAAAGAGAGTTTAACATGGTTCATGATTCTAATCACTAGGTCTATTAGGACATGGAATGATATGAAGAGAGAATTTATAGAAATTTATTTGGATTATTTCATACTTATTAATCAATAAGAGGAATTGTTTAAAATGATGCAAAGAGAGGATGAAAATTTGGAGGATTTACTCAGCATCTAACTATAACATAAAAAGAGCAAAAATGGAAAATTTAGATCAAGAAAATTTAAAAGATCTTTTGTTGAAAATAACTAGAGATGAGTGGATAAACATCCTTAACATGATGGGGACACCCACTCATATTAGGAAGACCTTGGGCGGCTACGAGCTGATGCTTTTCATTAGCTCGTAGATCTGGAGACATGTACATTTCTAATATGTTAATTCGACCAAAGAAATTCACTCTGTATCCTCCAACAAGAACAATCACGAGGAAATAGACGAGACAAATGAATGGGTCGATGATGAGACACGCTACCATACCTCTCTTTACTATTTTACGACCATTCGACGAAGATAGGCAAAATCTTACAGACACATAGAAAATTTATGAGACAGCTCGCAATATGACCACGATCAATTTCAGGATGGAAATCCACTATAGAATATTTGTCATCTGTGCACACATGTCTCTTTCACTCTATGGAAGAGTTTGGTAGCTCTACACATGTTGAGATATTTCTGAAAGGAGACCTTGAACATCAACATACATACTTGGAGAAGTCACAACAAGAAGATCTAACCAGGAATCATTAGCAAACAAACATTCTCTTTGCCTATGCATGGGAGTACACTGACATGAAAGGAACTGAGTCCTAAGACTTGTACACATCACATCTACATTGAGGAAAACAGGTAGATCAATCAGACAGCCTCAAAGAAGGATGAATCCAAATCTTAGGGAGATAGTGAAAAGAGGCGTCGCAAAAACTGCTCAATGTAAACTTCATTTACCCAATTTCGGTACATGCCAAAGTTTCCGCATCGTTATAGTGCCTAAAAGGAATGGTAAATGGAGGGTATGCATGGGAATATCGAGAGACGACGTTAAAGCAAGCCTTTGAAGGATCACTTTCCTTTCGCCTATACTGATCGCAAGTAGATGCATTAGCGAGGGTAAAAGTGCTCTCATTCTTGGAGGGTTTTAGTGGCTACAATCAAATTCGGGTAGCACCTCGAAGATCAAAGATAAGAGCCACATTTCACCTGTCCATGGGAACTTTATGCCTACCGAGTGCTTCCTGATTGGAAATGTACGCCGACAACATTTCAAACAGGGCGGTACTAGGAATCTGATCTAATCCATGATTGTGTAGAGGTTTATATGGACGAATTTTACGAGTCTACATGGGAATACATTTCGAAGAGGCATTTAGAAAACTTTGGAAAAAGTTTCTCAAAAGATGTAAAGGGAAACAAACCTTTCACTGAGCCATGGAAAAATGCTCTTATGATGTTCTAGAGAAGGGATTGTTTTACGACATCAAATTTCAGGAGATGGAATTAAAGGTTGATAGATCTAAAGTTGAAGTCATCTCCAAGTTTACTCAATTCCAAAGTCAAGCGAAGAGATGTTAGAAGTTTTTCTAGGATTTCGCGGTATATTTCTATAGAAAGATTTATAGAAAACTTTCACTAAAACTAGCATCCCCACTCTTCAAAGCTGTACTCACAAAGGCTGATTAAGCAATTCAATTGGAATTCTGATTGTCCGCTCTAGGCATCTGAGACTGCAATAAGGAAAATTTATGAAAGCATCCATCTTGAGAGGACAAAATGGAAACTACCCTTTCCACATTTCAACCGACGCTTCGGACACGGCTCCTGGAGAGCTGTGTTGACAAAAAGATTTGATCCCCTATGCCATATATTACACCGCAAGAAATTTGGCTCCCACGGAGTTGAAATTATCACCGTAGCTGAAAAGTAGTTCTCAGGTTGTTGTTCATGCATATCAGTTTAGACATTACATAACAGGCTATGGCTTTACTCGTCTTGACACAGATCACGCAATTGAGTACTTTAATGAGCAAACATGTTACGAATGGCGGAGTGACAAGATGATTATTACTCCTGTAAGTAAGAATTCAACATCACTATTCTAGATAGACTCGAAAATAGTAAAACATAAAGCTAATTTCCTCGTCTAGAATTCAAAATATCAAAGATGATATTCTCGTAGAAGATAAATTTCCTAA
>MU968399.1:0-216433 GCA_034641835.2 Pinus albicaulis | reverse complement strand
GGTTAAACACCTACAATGAACGAAGTACAAGTGATGGGGAAATATTCATGAAAGAATCCAACTAGGAATAGAAAGATGCCATCATGATAAAAGCTCAGACACAATTTATTAACTTTTCCCAACTAAAAACACAGGAGGGTGAGTTAGGCGACCGCGACCGGGTCGCCGGGTCGCAAGGGTCGCGCTAAGTTTTAGGGAGGAGAACCCGCGATTCGCGACCTGCGACCAGTCGCGGGTCGCAACACTAGGCGCTTCAAGGAAAAGCATTTCGCGATTTGTGACCGGGCCGCCGGGTCGCAAGGGTCACAAAACGCTTGATGGCCGCGATTGGCGACTCAACACCGTGGCTTCAGTGGTCGCAAAGGTCGCGAGGTCGCAGAGTCGCACTAGGGTCGGCCACGGTTTTGTGCGACGGTGAATAGATTTCTTTAACTTTAAATAATGCAAGGCTATGGAACATCAAACGGATATGATGAAAGGCATCGAGGGTTTGTAGGAATAAATAAGTGAGATGGATTGGGGTTTTGAAGAAACGTAGATGGATATGTCATGTTCAATGTGTCATGACCGTTAATCATGAGGAAGTCTATCGTGGACCCTCATTATGAAACATAATGCGTATGATGTGGTTGATTTTGGATATGATGAAAGTCCTAATCATGGTTAACTATGGTAGTGCTTCTAAATACTTAGAGTCGAGTGAAGTACTCATAATAAATTTCATTTCACACTTTTTGAATAAAAATATATTATTGTCATTTCATATTTCTTGAAAGAAACACCGCATATTCCTATACATTTATTATATTATATTATTTTTATATAGTATATTAATTACATGTTATTATACAATTTTAATAATATAAATTTAATTAATATAATATAATATAATTAAGAATTTATAGATTTATATTTATATTTTATTTTAAGTTATTTAAGTACAAAGGACAAATGCATTAGTTGTTCAATTATAATGATTTTTTCTTGAAAAAAGTTCATTCTTATTTATAGTTACATCAATACAATTTTTTTATTAATTTTATTTTGGTACAACTTTTGAATTGAATTTAATTATGGTTACATGGATTGTGGTGCAAAAAGTAAATTGAAAATTCATAAATATTATTTTATTATTTCCTTAGGAGGCCCATTTAGACCGAGTCATGTATCGTGGAATCACGATAGAATGGAATATGACTGTGAATGGAATGTAAGTCATGAAATCTAAATGTTATTGTAGTTTAGAATGTAGTTCTATACTACTTCTTATTACTCTTTAGAAAGAAAGGAAACAAGAGTTTTCTTTTGAATTTTTAGAGTTTAGAAAGAAAAGTAACAGGATGTCGAATTTTTGATTTTCATCCTATATTTTCCGTATAAGGATGCTGATGATTGGTTTTTTTGCATTTATACAATTTATTTATTATTATTATTATTATTATTATTTGTATAAATAGATAGATAGAAAAAAGCTAAGTCGTGAAGAAGAAGGATTCTTTCTTTACTAACTTCATATAAGTATTATCTTGAATTTTTTTCGATAAACTCTTCTTGAAATTATTTTTGCTTATGATAGACTTTTAATCGATGTCCATTCACAAGAAGATGTACTTTTCTTCATCAATGGCCTTATCCCGATCGCTCCATTGTCAAAGACATTGAATCTCATAAGGCCCAAGCCAACGAGTCTGAAACTTTCCTTGAAAGTCTTTGAACTTTGAATTGAACAAAAGTGCCTAATCCCCTTCTCAAAATTTTTTTCTCCCTACATATATTTATCATGCCATTTGGACTCTTTGATCGCCGGACTAGACCGGCTTCTTAGAACTGTCTTCGTCTGATCTCATCTAGCTCGATCTCAGTCGCTCCAAATCTATGCTTCCTTTGGCTTCCTGATAAAGTCCAGTCCCAAATCGGACCCATCGCTATCTTGGAGGTCTTGACTATGGAACTCATATGGGGAGCAAGACTTGCTTTTCCTGCATAAACAAGTTCATAGGGAGTATGTCCTGTTGTATTCCTCCATGTGGTTCCGTAGGCCCATAAGGCTTCGAGAAGCCTCTTCGCCAATCTCTTCTGTGGAGATGAACAGCTTTCTTTGGTGATGAATACTTTCAGATCATCCGTATTGGTGGACTCATTGACCATTTGCTTCGTGGATGGTAAGGAGGCAGATCTTTCTCGTGCATGCTCTTTGTAATCTGCCATCAAGCTATCTCCACCAAATTTGATGTAGAAATGGCTCCCCGATCTATCAGCAATGTCTCTTGGAACACCAAAGCGAGTGACAAATATCCTCAAAAGTAAATTTGACAACCGAATGTTTCGTCAGCGTGTGCGTAGCGTCTTTTAGCTTCTACCCATTTAGTGACATAATCAGTGCACACTTTCAATATATACTTCTTTTGCTTCGATGGTGGATTGATTGGTCCAACGAAAATCCAAGGCCCATTTTTCAAAGGGTTCGATGAGTACCCGAGGTTTGCAAAGTGGGCATTTCATCTGCAAAGGAGCAGGTTTCCCCACTCTTTAGCAAAACCTGTCACACCTTTTCGACATATTGCTTTTGCATCTCTGAAGAGATGAATGTGCCAAGAACATCCCAAGTGAAAGGATTTTATAGGCCGTCCTCTTTGTCCGCAAAGTGTCCGCCGCAAGGTTCATCATGACATGCCTTTAAGAATATCGTGCATTTCATCTTCCCCGAACACATCTTCCGATCACGAGATCCGGCGTTTTATGACGTTTCGTTAGAAATCCAAGAATAATCTTGCACTCATCCTGCATAATTTATTTCGTTTTTCTCTAGTGAAAATAATGGTGAAGGTAGTTTCGTGACATCAAAGTATAGTTAGCAATATCTCGCATACCAAGGGGTTTCGAGTAGTTACCGCAAACAGATATTCATCAGAAATTTATCCTCAACCGGAATATCATTTTTGATATTTTGAATTTGTGATAAAATCAACAATTGTATTTGTCAGTCGGTCTAGAATGGTGATAGACAATCCCAAGAGTAATAACCATATTGTAACTTTTACATTAGTAATATATTTATTCATTAAGTATCTAATTATTTGAGTGATTACGTGAAAAAATGTTTCATAGCATGTAATATAATGTCTAAATTTGTTGATAACATGAACAACGACTAAGAATTATTTTTAGTTACAATTTAATTTAACTTAGGGAGAGTCAAATTCTTGCTTGTGTAATAGATGGCATACGGGATCAAATATTTTTGTCCTAATACAACTCCCGCAGCGCATTCGAAGTATCCATGAAATATGAATAGGTAGTTCCCAATTTGGGACCTCTTAAGATGGGTGCTTCAAAAATTTTTGTTTTTAAAGTTTCAAATGCCAATTGGAAATCGGGATTCCAACCGAATTCACAATATTTGGCAAGTAACTCTGAAGAGTGGGGATGCTATTTTAGTGAATTTTTTCTATAAACCTTCTATAATACTCCGTGAATCCTAGAAAACTGATGTGCTTTTTGGCTTCCGATATCGACGAAGAAATTACGGAAAGGCAGAACCCTTCACCCACATCCGCGAATGGAAGAGGCACTCTCTCTCGGATCCTTGGGATCCTCCCTCCGGAGCTTGGTGGTGGCAACAATGGCACTCGGGGTCCACATAAATGATCTACTTCCCTTTGTCATCTCCCTTGTCCTAGGTTCGGCTCGTGGATCGAACATGCATCCGATTCGGGTGCCTTCAGCTCGCTACCGGTGACTCATTTGGCCCAACAATCATTTGTGGTGTGAGTGGGGCTATTATGAAATTCACACCATTTCCCCGTGTCCTTCTTTGGATTTGTGGTGGTGTTATGAGTCACCCTACTTTGGCTCTACTCGTTCCGTGGTTAAGTGGTTGTCTTTCCTTGGCTTTGGATTCGTGAATCCAAAATCTCGCTTCTTCTCACTTAAATTTCCGCTCGACTCGCGGCATAGAGATATGCCGTGCCAAGCGAGGTAATGTCGAGGAACTCCAATTTCCCTCCCGAATGTGCCTATGCAGACAACTATGGTACTTGAGCATCAAATGTCTCTCCGAATCTTTAATACCCAACTTTGTGTGCGAGCCATGGAACAAATTGGCCGCCCGTGCACATCTTGATCCCTTTGTCGCCGCGGCGTGGTCCATTGGATGTACTTGTCCTCAGTTTCCCCACGGGGTAATATTGTTCCTTGATGCCATCTTGGAACAAATTCCAAGTGGGTGGGGCCGAGAACAGAGAGGGTTCCCTCGTTTGTTTACTCACATAGGTTTCCCACCGAGTCTTTGACATGGGGGGCGGCCTTTGAGAGTGAAAAATAATATTTTCTCGGTCGCAGAAATCATGGACCGAGAAATACCCTTCTATCAAATTTAACCATCTATCTACAACATTTGCATCTATTTGGCCTTCAAATACAAGAATGTAAAATTTTTACATGTACCTTGAAGGGAGTGGCGCTCCGCAGTGGTTTTTATTTATTTATTTATTTTATTTTTATATTTTATATTTTATTTTATTTTTATTTTATATTTTATATTTTTTATATTTTTATATTTTATTTTTAATTTTTTAATTTTTTTTAATTTTAATTAATTAATTATTATTATTTTTTATTTATTTATTTCGAATAAAACATCATCAATCATTTGATATTGCTTTTTCTTTCATTCTCAAAGCTATTTTCTTTTTTATAAATCGAAATGCGTATAGGCATATCCATTTTTTAAATAAAAATGAGATCGGTATATTGAGATTTAGTATCGTTGAGGGTTACCCCGAGATATTTGAATGTTATTGTTAGCACCTAATTTGAACCTTAGGGTGAAGGAAGGAAAATTAAGGTAACCTTAAACCATTCTCACAGCCTTGTAGCTAGCCCTACAAGGTGGGTGAGAGGGCTCTCTCAGAAAAAATATTCAATGAAGTATAACAATAAACTAATATTAGGCTAGGTATAATGATGGGAAATGTTTTTTATAAATTTCGTGGTTGTATGGAAAAGATGGGGCGATGACTGGGAAATTAACTCAGAGATACAGGGTATTTCATGGGGCAAGGTAGGCATGAATTTTAACGGCTTAAATTAAATAAAGGTGAAATGGTAAAGACGAGGAGGAGTCTGAAAAGGGCATAGAATATGGATCCTTTTTCAGACAGTAATAGAAAAAATCAAATGTCGAATGATTCCCCAATGTAGAGTATTACAAAATGAATTCTACCTATCTATCTTGAAAACATTCAACCAGTAAATGAATGAATGAAATGACGAAGATATTACAATTAACATATGAAAACGAAGGAAAGAACAATGTCAAAATTCATACCACAAGGATCCCACAAATCGTAGCCGCATATCTTTATTAATCCCTTATCAATCGTTACAAATGGAGCGCGCAGCGGCTCCTCGAGTGTTTTCCCCAATTATTCCACACTATATTCCCCTTACCGACTAAGAAATTACATTAAATATACGTGATTTTGAGGGAAGTAGATCCCTACGTAAAGATGTGTGTGTTTTACCATCTCATAATCGAAATCCGATCATAAAGAAAACCAACAATTGGCGAAAATAAGGGCAACAATACAATTTGAACATGCAGAGGATTTGCTATTACATCCAACAAATGAGAAGAAGAAACTTGTAGAACCAATCCCCTTTAAATCGTTGCGAAGAAACTATGATGATTCTATATTTGTATTTAGTTCTCTGCTTTCGATCGTTTCTCTGTTTTGATAATTTCCTTTATACCGAGAAATGCCTTTGAAACAAATAAAATTGAAAATTTGCCTTTAATGAAGAAAATCCAATTTTTGGGTGAAAAAGGACAAAAGGAAAGGATGGTGGGCCCCAAGTGATCGCAAATCGAATCGGAAGAGGGGAGGGGGAGCGACGCGATTTGAAACATATAGGAAATCGCCGATTGCGATTGAGCGATTGGGAGGAATTAAAATCGGAATCGGAAGAGAGGAAGGGGTGTATTGACATAATTGAAAAGTTGCGACGTGATGGAGCGGACGCGATAGGGAAATACAATAAAGTGATGAAAATAAGTGAGGTCCGATGGAGGCAGAGAGCGATGCAATAGTGTAAAAGCCGACGCGATGAGAAATGGGAGGAAGCCCTTTAAACAAATAAAACTCAGCTTTACGCCTTTACAAAGGGAAAAATTAATTTTTGATTGAAAGGCGGAAGGTTTTGTGGGACCGGGCCAATCCGAATTGGGAGTCTGGAGGGTGGAGCGAAGCGTAAGTTTAGGGGACCGACGGGAGATTTGGGATGCGATGAATTGCAGTCGAAATCGGGAGGGGGCAGCAGCGATAGCAAAGTGCCGATTGCGATCGGCGATGAGCGGTTAATCAAAATTGCAAATCGGGGGATGAGCGGGGCGGAGGTAAAGCACTTGCGGAAAATGCCAATGCGATGGAGAGGGCCGATGCGATGAAAACTTATGAAATTTTTTAAAATTAATCTTTCGCCTTTTACAGAAAGGGAACAACCCCTTTTGGTTTGAAAAGGGCGGAAGGCTTATGTGGGGCCCGGTCAATCACAATCATAAATCGGGGGATAAGCGGTGCGTAAAGTGTGATGAGAAAAGTGCCGATTACAATTTGTGATGCATCGGCGGGAGTAAATCGGGACAGGTCAATCGGGGATACTCCATTGGAAGTTTGCGATCAATCGAAGTTGTTTGATCGGCGATCAATCAATCGTAATTGCAATCGGCAATAAGTCAATCGAAGGGGTCAATCGGGACCGATGGACTTAAGTAATGCAATTATAATCGGGTAAGGGGAAAAAGGGGTTTTTCAATGAAAAATTGAAAATTATATGGAAATAAGTCTAAGGGACAAAATGGGAAAAGTGGGTTGAGTTAGGATATAGGGGACCTTTATTCACTTAGGCATAATTTTCGATCCAGAGTCGCTTTGAGAGCATAATATACCGTTGGAAAGCTATTTCGGGGCCTCTTTCGATGGACATACTTAGAACACATTCCGCACCGAAAATACTATGGAAAACATCTTTGAAGAGCAGGGTGGTGGCTTTGTGGAGATAACAACTTTTGAAGTGCAAGTTATTACATATGAAGACATAAAATTACATAAAAGATGGAAATAAAAGCAAAGTATAATGTTTTCACCTCAAAACATGTTTTGAGGTGAAAATTACTTCAAGCTAATCAGAACATTTCTTTGATCTTCTCCCGAAGATTGTGCCTTTGAGTTTATTTGACTTCCTCATGTCCTTGCTCGATATTTATTGACACTTGACTCATTAGTTTGACCATGATGAGACCCTAGAACCTAATGAGACCAATCCTATGACCTATTGACATGAATTACATGGAGTGAAAGTGACTCATGATCGAAGACCATAGAGAGGGGAATCAACAAGTTTCACATGAGGGAAAACTCGATATAAAGACCACTACCATCAATGAATCCATGACCTAATGGAATGATGAAAATTTATGGTATGGGACTCCTAATATGTAAATGAAAAAGAGTAGATTTGATCAACGATGGCGGTATGACAAGACCGACACTAACAATCATGACTTGAATGTTCTTCTTCGGTAAGTTGGATGATCTTGTTAACATTCTCAAAAACCTTGACCTCTAACAATTTTAGCCGGTCTAATTTAAACATCATATTCTTGTAATGCGAGTTGCTCGAGCTTTTGCTCTTTTTTCTCATACTTCTCTTTGCATAATTAATTTCCTCATCGTTGAAAAATGGAACTATGATTTTTTAGTATGAGTTTTTGAGGAGAAATGGTTTGAAATGTTTTATTGACCCGAAGACAACAAATTCTTGTTTTTCCACGGTAGAGTAATTTAATTCGGCACCTCGCGTATTCGAACTAAAAATGAGATGGGTGCTTCTATTTGTTGATCATTGAGATGTGTTAAAACAATAGCATATAATGTTTTTGATGCAAATGTGTATAAAAACAAAATGATTAGAAAAATTGGAAGTTGATAGGGATGGAGCGTTAATAATAGCTTGTTTGTAGATTAGAGCTTTCCGGAACCTTGTGTCATATGATTGAAGAGATCGACGTTTCGGGTGAGCACTTCACCCATCTTCGTGGAGGAGGAAGTTAAGCATAAGATAGAAGAGTACGAGACACTAAAGTATAAATAAGAATGAATTCTCGCCATTAAATTCAACGAAGTTGATAGGATTCAAATTTAGTGCGTAGGGAGAAATTATAAAAGATTAAATGCATAATATTATTATTAATAAACTAATTCACCGAATTAAAAATTAATTAATTTAAATTAGTCGTTGGAAAATGATATGGTAATATTGTGTTAAAAATAATTTAATTATAAATTAAATTTAAAAATTAATTTGAAAAATTAGGAGAAATAAAATAATGTTGAGAAGATTAAAATAATTGGAGGAAGGCCGAGGAAACCCTAGCTATGGAGGGGAATGCGTGAAACCCTAGCTACGGGAACCTCGCACATTCTCGAAGGTGAACCCTCATCATCCGGCACATCGAGATGGGCTCGGGAAGGACTTGCGGGTCACCACCTCGACTTTACATTGATTTTTGTGATTAACCAGGTTCCATCCGACCTCGGTTCCACCATTACTATCGGGTAAGGGGGTTTATTGCTTATTTTTATTGGTTTTGAACTGTCCGTGACTTTCCGGCGTTGCCTTTCACTAACTATTCGAATATTGTGGGGTCCATTCAACCTACTCCGTCGAACGATTTCACATGCGCTTTCACTCGCCGGTGGCGGAGGGCTTCGCTTATCACTCATTCCATCTGAGCTTACGTTTCACCCTAACCCGACCTCGCACGGTGCGGTCGGTTAAACGGTTTTTGGGCGTCTTTGTTTTTATTTGGTCCGCACTATTGGACAACTAATATGTTGGATGACAAAGTGGACTACTCGAAGGACCTTTGGAACATGTCGAGATATTCACTCGCAGTTAATTCCCAAGTGGCACGTAAAGGGTGGACACAGGCAGACTCGGTAGGATGACGTGGGGAAGTTAATGATGGATCGGAAGAATTACTCCCATTGTTGATGGAGATCCCGTGATCCGGCATTGTCTCATAACCCCTCCTACAAAAATGCATCCTCATCGCATTTTCCATCCCTTCACCATCTCGTTTTAAGAGATTGGGAGCAAAAAAGCTCGGGATTTCATGGACCCATTTGTCACTCCCGGATATTTGGGTCGCGATTGGGGGATGCTCCTTCTTACAAGGAGATTCACTTGGTACTACTAGAAGCACTCGCTTCGGGAAGGATTCTACCTTCCACTTATTAGGAAATCCTGAGATCCCTGTCCTCGACACGTCACCTCTCCGGGCTGCTTTGAAGGCATACCTACCACGAATCAACTACAGAAGGTTCGAGGGTTTCGGACCCGACGGCGCTGGCGAACCGATGCCGTACTCGACGCCTAGACATTCGCAAGGTAGGAAGAGGAAACAGAGGTGTACGAGGAATCATAATAAGAAGGATTTTTTTGTAAAACAAGAAGTTAGTATGGAGGGAGGTCATGCACAAATCTCGACCGTCCCGGTCGCCCGAGTCCGAGGTTGAAGCTACACTAGTGCGAGGCTTAAGTTATGGATCTAGCGGAGATATGGGGGCAATTATTTGCCACTCGCTTTCGGTGTAATCACAATGAACAAGTGGATGGTTTACACTTATTTTTTCCGCAAGTTGACATGGTGGAGTGGGTTCTGTCCAGACATCGGCACATCGAAATGAACCTCGTGTGTATTGAAGTGGTGGATGCCCTTATTTGACCCGGTACAAGGAGAAAGGCGGGTGCGGGTCTATCCGGGGTTCATTGCTTGGACTCCTCTTCATTTACCGGAACGAATCCCTCTTCAAATCCATTGGGGATGATCTGGGTATTTACCTAGATCATGAGAAGTCATTTATTGACATTGGACACATTTCTATGGCTAGAATCCCTGGTTTTTACGGACACGAGGGAAGGACTCTTTGAAGCTTATAAAATTCAATTCAACAATACGTTGAGGATGAAATTGCTGGACTATGAAGGAGTTCCCTTCAAATTTCAAAGGTGTCATGATGTTGGGAATTTATATAAAGAATGTCCTCTTATTGAAGCGACCGCGTCTCCTCCCAAGATACTGGTACATATGGCTACGTTGACGGATGGTGTTGGTGCATAGAAGGTCCGAAGCGACCCGGATTTGGAGGCGGGTGGTACTACGAGTAGCGCGGACACTCGGTGCCCCCCATATCTTGTTTGCGGTCTCTTGGATATGCCACTCTCTCTCATCCTCTTTAGAGAATGCCACGTAATCCTACCACCCCCTCTCGAATCGGTTGTTATATCTTTTCCTTTTACTTCACGGTATTGATTGCATCGTATCAACCGCAAGGAAATACCTCTTGCATATGGTATTTTGAATTCCCTTAATTGCCCTATTGCATCAACCCCCTCCATCCCTGTTCCTCAAACTAATCCCTATACTTTTATTGATGATTCATCCCCCCTTTCAACTCTCCCATCTGATGGTATTTACGAGGGGCACCCATACAACCTCGGATCTCCTTCTCGTTCCCTCGATGTGCGGTCTTTTGGAATTGGAGAGTGTTACGGGGGTTATAGCACGAGATCCACGAGAGGGCGTCCCTCATCATTGAACAGGGCTATTAGAAACATGGAAAATTTTAAGAACCCCCCTAAATTTTTTTATTATAATAAATAGGCGAATCTCCATGATACATATGAAAAAAGGAAGGCGATTTTATCAATAATATAATATGTATATATTTTTTTGCGCGAATCTCTCACAATATTATATTATCTTATAAAAACATGGCGAATCTTTCACCGAATTATAAAATCTTGTAAGATATTGGCGAATATTTCACTAAATAATAAAGACTTTGTAAAGGGCTAACAAAGTTCATAATGTGTACTTGTTCTTCACTTCAACACCCTTCAAGAATTTCGTCCGAGACCAACTTTAATGCCTCTACAAATTATGCGGGGAATTTTGGTCTAACATAGTCATTGGAGAAACTCTCACATTGTCACATATGACCAACGAGTTTTGTACAAGATACATGAGTTCTCGTGCATAATATTACCCCAAAAACCCTCTGCACTTGTCTCGGAAAAAAGTGATTCCAAGTGACTTAGATCTGCTTTAGGATAGGCTAGTCTTCTGCATGCCCTCAGAACAAAATGGATTTTTCCACAAGTGTGAACATCTAGCTTCAAAGAGTAATTCGACCTATCTTATATAAATTCGTTGGAAATCTTAAACTTCAGAACTTTGACTTGTTTAAACAATTTTCTTTTGCTATACCTCATAACGAACTTGCATGCCCCAACCTTGAATCACAAAAAGAACAATGAACAAAACCCCTCATCCAAATCTCAGAAAGGTGTTAGCCTACCTTAGGATATTAAGATGTGTGTTCTTATTTGCCTCAAACAAATTTGTAGATCCTCTAAACCTTGGACGACTTGCCTCAAAATTTCCGTGATAGAATCCTTCCTTGAAACAAAAGGCCTAGGAGAAACAAGAGGCTTACGAATTTTATGTACCAATGGAACCACTACCATCAAAACTCTCCATTGTACTTTTTGGGTTGAAATACAAAGAGAAAATTAAAAGTAATCAACATTGCACAACCCCCTTCATAGAAAATAGTCAAATAAAAAATATAATGATATAAAAAGTCTCAAACATTCACAAAAATAAGAGTTTCTTGCATAAAACACTAACATTTATGTTTGGTACTCGGTTTGGAAAAGATGAAAGCTGTAACAAGGAGCTTTCATAGCAAAAGGCTCAAAAAACAAGATTCAGGTAAGTGAATTTCTTGAAAATGAGCCCCATTGCACTTCTCTTACTGATTAAAATAGAGAAAGACCTAACAACTGGATAAATTCTATTTATGAAACCCCATATTGATCCCAAAATATGAAATGTTGAATATTTATCTTCCTAAATTTACTTAAGCTCGAAATTCCTAAGTTTAGACAATGTAAAAAAAATCCCTAAGTCACTATGAAATGTCTACAACTAATTTTGCATATTCAAGCAAAGGCTTGAAACCATTACAAAGACCCACAATGCAACACTCAGTTCCGAGAGAATCAATGCACATCTCATATTCCTAGATTGTAGAAAAAATCAAAGACCTAATTTGGGATAATTCAATAACAACAATTCATTAATACTTGGGTTGATAAATCACGGATGAGAGAGGAAAAATGGCTCATCCAAAGAGGAATCAAAGAAACCCTGATGCAACGAAAGGTCTAGCCTTATTTACGTAAATCACACACATGGAGGCTTTTTGAGCTCAATAGGAGTTGAAAGGGGTATCACTTTGCTTAGGCTACCTTCCATCTACCAATTAGATTATCAAGAAGTTGGAAAGGAAGAGGATAATATGTTGCATACTTATTATTTTTTAGATATATTATGTCCGATTGGAGGCTCAAACACCAAGATCGATCACCAACTATTCAAGTTCTTACAGTGGTTCATCAACTATACAACAAACATGTATAACATATTACAACTTCCATCTCTCTACGACACTACAATATCATTGGATGCCTAATGAGACACCGGTGAGACTTTTCGTGCTTTTCACAAAAGACACAATTGAAATTTTATGGTAAGGCCCTTCCTACAACAAAAATATGCAAGATTTATTGGAACCATCAAACTTAGTTCTCTCTCTCTCGAAAGAAAATATTACCGGTTGCTAAGTGAGACACATGTGACATTGTATTTGTGTTTCCACGATGGTTGGAGGATTTTCATTGTAGGATTAAAGTTAACTTTATATATTAGTAAGAATGAAACATTTGACTATCAAGGTCTTCCCATCATCATATTCAAAGTACACTATTTCTTGTGGACCTTTTCAACTTTTGAACCTCTTTTCGGCTTTTTCCCATTTAGGCCTATTTACATTTTATATAGACTCAATTAGCGGGGGTAGGTTCCTTTAAAAATTAAATCTAATTAAATAAAAAAAAGCATTCATATTACCTACCATCTATATATCACGCAACTACTACCAAGGAAGAAGTTAGTTGGAGAAATTCATCTAAAAATGAAACAAGTTATTAAGAAAAGGGCAAAAGAACCATGCCTCATAAAGAGAAAACCAAGATGTGCTCAATTTTTGTTTTATTAAAGTTATCTACAAAGCTTGAGACTTGCAAGGTCACTCTTCCTTTAAAATAACGAGTGGTATGGAGGCAGATATATCATTCTTCCCTTAGTTAAATTTACTTAGATTCAGGTTTTTTTGCAAATTTATCAAGCGATTTACTAGCCCCATCAACGACAGGGAATTTTGGAATAAAGATATTGAAGATTGGAACTAGTTTAAAATTCCCTTAGATCACATTTTTCCCTCATTTAATGGAGCTCGGAAATGTAGATGCAGATCTAGAAAGAATCAAGTTCCTTTAGTGTTAAATATTTGACTTTGAGATAACAAAAGAGATTGTCGCACCAAAAGATTACATCCGATTATGAATATTTCAATTACATTTGAATGCATGCCATGTAGTACTTCTTTTGGAGTTAAGTTTTGTTGTTAATTTATAGAAAATTAGACGGTAAGAGAGGAATTTGTCTTGAGCTGACCTTTTATGTACTTTTTCCACTTTCGTCATTTGAGCTACAATATTTTTGTTTTTCGGAAAACATGAGTTGTGGGATATTGTATCTCTTATTTATACCATGTGTTATGGAAACTTTCATTTTATTCTTGATATAATGTTGAACAATAAAAATAATTTTTTTTCGACTCAATGTGGGCTTTTGTATTGTAAGAAAATCGATAGGGTTATTCGGTTATTGTCTAGAAATTCCATGTTTGGATCAACATTCGAGGTGGAGAAGAAATAAAAATGCTTGTAATTGTTAAGAGAATACATATTACTGCATCAAAGCATTAGATATTATAGTAATGCATATGATATGTAAGCATAGATATTGTAAGAAAGAGAATAATCCACAAACCACTAAATGCATGCCTATAAGCTTGAAGAAACACTGTGAATGGAGAGAATAATCCAAAACCATAAAAAAATTGCAAGAGTATTCTAGGGAAGGACACAATGATATATACCAACCGCAAACCTTTATAGTTTTTTCGAACGGAAATTGAGTTGTAATGAACACGCCGTACATAATGATTTTCTTATCTGCAATAGTGCAACCTTGTCATTATAAAAAAAGAAGTGGGCTACTAATACAATTTTTGATTTCTTATCTAGACCATCAAATTCGAAAAAAAATGCTCAAGGCCACATTTTCCCCCATTGGTTTCATTATCATACACTTGCCTAGATCACTATGATAAACTCAAGCTATCTTTCCCAAAGTCTGCCAAAAAATTGTTCAAACTAAATTCTTCCTCATTTGTATCAGGATGGTGGTGGAATATTGCTACTAGACTCATCATTCCTTAGGGTTGTTGTTTCAAAGCTCATTTTTGTATAGAAGGTCATGATACTCACCCTTCATCATGTTCAGGCTTTCAACTATAAGAGCAAAGTATTAATGACTTTATTGAGGCTCCCTCTGGATCCTTCTTTTGCCTTATTCATTTATAAATCCAGGAGGTTATTTTCTCTTTCTACCTCTATTTTGGCCTTGAGCTTCTCATTAACTTTGGAATACACTTGGTTCCTATAGTGTCTCCAATTGCAATACACGGGTTTACTGGCGGTGTCTCCATAATCACCTGGTTTTGGCTAATTGTGCTTCACCAAGTTGCTTTTTGTAAGATGTAAACCTTACAATGTTTCTTGATCTATTAAGTATTAACACAGTCATAGTATTATCTAATGATATTTCTACTAATTGTTATCATGATTGTTAGTCTGGTATAGTACTATAATATAGATATAACATCTTGTGGACGTGGAACACAATCCTTCTACCAAAGGAATAGAGGGCACCGCTTCACAACATAATTTTGTTATGAATGTTAAATACAACAATTTTTTATGTATTCACTTTATAATTTTGAAAAAATATTAAGAAAATATGCATAAAGAGTCAGGGATTAGGATCTCGCTACATAAAACAATATTTTCAAAGGTGTGGACTTAAATTTGAATCGAAATGTATAATTCTTCAAGTTCCCTCCATGCATCTCGTCTACTATGAATCTACAATTACATCCATGTCATCTATCAATTTTAGAGTTTCGCAACTACCTATTATTTAAAAGCTATGCCATTCTACAAAAGTATCATGAGATGTACTTTTTTAAGTTTTAAGTTGTTACAAGAGATTGCATTGGCTTTACTTACATATCCAGTGTATTTGTTACAAAAATTGTAATAGTAATCATTCATTTTCTAGCATTTAAATATGAAGCTCATAATAACAATCTACACTGCTTTGATTCTCCCTAATTTTCAAACATGTCTTGAGTCAGAAAAGCTGGATTGGAGGTTGCGGCAGGTACTGAATATTCTATTGAGTGGGTTCTTAGAGAAAAAAACACCTGGGACAGAAGTGATCAATGATTTGCTTCTCTTTTAATTGCAGGGGTTTAGCATTACTCGAGAAAAAATTGGCCCTCGCAGCACTTGTGGAGTGTGTTAAGATTGATGTATTATTTATTCAAGAAATACTTGGTCCTGGATCCTCTGTCTCACAAACCTTGGTGGCCATATTGCGGTCGGAACTTCCAAACGATCGATGCCAAGAGGAGATCTGGTGGATGTGCCATTGAACTCAATAACATAACGATTCAGGTTCGTGGTTGGTGGGGAAGGGATGGTATTCTTAGAGCTGACATCACCTCATCAGAATTTGAATTTTTTCTTACTTTGATTAATATCTATGGACCTTGTCTCCACTAAGAGAAATTTTGGGAGAATTTGATGCTCAGCTCCATCATGAAGAGGGACAACATTATTATGGGGGGATATATCAATTTCTCCATTGGGCTATCTGAGTCCTAGGGTCCGAATGCTACCCCGGATAATCTATTTGATTTTTTCCTCAATCTCATCTCTGATGCTGATCTTCTGAACCTGGTTATGCCCAAGAAGAGCCCGACTTGGAGGAACAAGAGGACGGGCAATGCTGCCCTGGCCAAAAGACTTAATCTATTTCTCATCAAATTAGTATTAGCTAAACAATTTGATTCGATGCGGAAATGGGTTGGAAATGGGGGTATCTCAGACCATTCAACCATTTATATTGAATTTCTGAAGGGTATGCAAAAGCCTCGGTCCCCCTTTAAATTCAAATCGGCTTGGCTGGATGATCAAGAGTTTTGGTCATTGGTTATTAAAGAATGGGTTCATTGTGCTCATCTCGCTACTCAGAAACCTGCGAGGGTACTCTATGAAAATCTGGCCAGACTTAAAGCTATTACCATCACCTGGGAAAGGCAAAAGAATATTAGAGAGAAGGAATCACTTGAGAACATTGAGCAGGAGATTGGTGTCTTAAGCCGGACAGGGACCTTCACGGCCCGGATCTTCGGAAGCAAAAGATAGATTGATTGCATTAGAAGTGGAAAGATCTAAAATTCTTCGGGCACGGGAGGAGGTGTGGAGACTCAAAAGCGAGGGCTATATGGCTAAAGGTTGGGAATGATAATAAAAGTTTTTTTCAACAATGTGCAAAGGGGCGAAGGAATGTTAATACCATACGGGACCTAACGGACAACACTAGTCGGGTGGCGCACACCCATGCCCAACGCGGCTAAAATGGGCATGGAACACTTCTCTAGACTATATAGGGCTCAGGAGATGCCAATATTTTGGAAATTATGGAGATGTTCCCAGGTACGTACCTGGATTTGTGGATGAGGACCGGATGGATGATCTTAATGCGCCTATCACTATGGGGGAGATTGAAGGGGGTTTTGAAATGGTTTAAGAAGGACAAAAGTCCCGGATTCGATGGATGGGTGATCAAATTTTTATCTATATTTCTTTGATCATATCGGCATCGGACCTCCTTCGAGTCATTGAACGAGTAGATCTACTGGCTAGATCTATGATGGATTTAATGCTACATTCGTTGCCTTTATCCCCAAGGCGAAGAAGCCCCTATCTTTTCATGATTTCAGACCCATCTCTCTGTGTAATTGTATTTACAAGATTATTTCCAAAGTGATTTCAAATCGAATCAAACCTATTCTCTCCTCCCATGTTGGCTAAGAACAATTTTCATTCCTTCATCATAGACAAATCCATGATGCCATTGGCAATCGCTCAAGAGGCCCCTCGCATTCCATCAAGCTCCGAATCTCAAATCTACCATTCTCGAGATTGATTTGGCCAAATATTTTGATTATGTTAACTAGGATTAGTTTAAACCTTATTCTTGTTCATATTAGTTTCCCTCATGCCTTCACTAATTGGATAAGGGGTTGTATTACCAATGGCCCATTTAGTATTATGATAAATGGGGGCCGCAAATCGATTTCTTTCACGTGGGGAGGGGCCTTAGACAAGGATGCCCTCTCTTTCTTCTATTGTTCCTCCTTATCTATGGAAGGATTTTCATCTATTATGAACAAGGCCAAAGAGAAAGGTTCTATTCGTGGGATCATTATTAATGATGCTCAGTTTCAATTGACTCATTTATTGTTTGTTAATGACGTTATAATATTTCTAAATGGCTCTTGTCGGGATAACTCACAATTTTATAAAATCCTCAAATTATTCATCTCGCCGGCGGGTATGAGCCCTTATCATCACAAATCCACCATTATTTTGGTTCGATGTTCGATTATCGAACATAGAGAGAGCCCTACGGGATTATTTCAATTTGAGAGCAAGAGATTGGATGAGGGCTTACGATATTTTGGTTTCCATCTTACGCCAAATGACTACCATATCAAAGACTAGAACTAGGCGGTGGCTAAGGTAGAGCGCATAATCAACATCGGCAACAAAGATGGCTCTCCCGGAGCGAGCATATTGGTTCTTATTAAATCGATTCCTGGAAGCAATCCTCAAGTTTCGGATGGCATTGGCTTGGATTCCCAAAGGGGTGACATCCGGAATAAAAAATGATTTGTAGGAGGTTTTTATGGAGGGGAAAAAAGGAAGGACGTCCCTATGCTTGGATCGCACTGGAATAAGATTACTAAACCAAAAGATTGGGGTGGATGGGGACTCAAGGATTTAAATCATTTTGCAAGCGCACTTGCGACTAAGATGGGATGGCATCTCCTAGTCGAAATAACTGTGGTAGCGGGTCACCTACTCCAAATATATTGCACCATTATCAACTATGGACTAGATCAGAGGGCGTACTTTGCCTCCTCACAAAACATCGATTATATGGAAGGCTATTTCCAGATCCATCCACCTCATAAAAAATGGACTAGCATTGTGAATTGGATCCAGAGAGAAGGTTCATATTGGGGTGGATGCCTGGTTAGGAAGTGGCATCAACTTTAGATTGTTGGAGGGTATTACCCAACATTTGGCCAGATAAGGTATTATCTTCTTATCCAAGATAGCAGACCCACCCAACACTACTTGGGATACCTAAGCTTGGCTATCTGCACAGAGTCTTGACATTCCTAAACCTTAGTGGGCGGATTGGAATCGATACATTCGTACCTTCAGAATCACTAATATCCGATTGACCCTCTGGGAAGTTGAAATTATTTGGGCAACCTCCCCCGGTGGTCTCTATACTCTTAAATAAAGTTACTCATCGCTCTGCTCATTCTATGGATCCTTTGGACACATTATGTTGGTGGAAATCTCTGTGTGAACCGAAGGCACCACCTAAGATGTGGTTGCGATGTGGTGCATACTTACCAATTGCATTATGACGGAAGAAAACCTCACCCGTCGCTCTTATCATAGCCCTCCTCGTTGCGATCCGTGCCTTTCTCATGCGAAGATGTGAACCATCTATTCCTTGATTGTTTAGCCATTAAACAGTATGCAGCGGTCACTTGCACGGCGATGGGATGTACTACTTCTTGGCTAGGAAATTACGTTGCGGAAGCATGGGATATATGGTGGAAGGATGCTCGACCATCCAAGATCAGGGAACCTCCCATTGCTCATCTCATGGGGATTTTGGATGGGTCAAAACCGGATAATATTTGAACATTTGTCCATGGATTGGGAACACATTAGCGGGAGCATTGTCGCCATTTACCTATTGATTCCTAATGATGTTACCGATAACAACAACAAAAATATTATTCTTGAGTAGATTGATCAAAATTTTCCTTGGGCATATTTTGATCGGTGTAGCAAATAATCGGGGATGTGGTAGTTCTTCACATTAACTCCAATCATCATTTCCACCTCAAGATGGGACTTGGCCCCGGAACCAATAATTATCTGCGAGCTTAATATCCTTAGATTACTTCTTCAATTTTCCAGGGGAACATGATTGCAACGAGATTCAGATTTTTGGGGACTCTAAAATCATTATTGAATGGTTCAACATGAAATCACATTGTCACGCACACATTCTTAGAGCTCATTGGATGAGGTATTTACACTTAAAGCATATTTTGATCATATTATCGTCTCTCACATTTACAAACGGAGAGGAATCATATGGGTCGATCGATTATCCAAGGAAGCCTCACGGTTAGACTAGGGTAGATGGCACATCACGGAACATACGGGCATTCGGACCTATCGGTATTATCATCGGCCATTTATGGAAGACTTGGAGGAGCCTGCAATGATCTAGTTGATCGCACATTTTTGTTTTTGACACTATTCGGGCAGGCAACTTTTATTTATTTATTTGATTCGTATATAGTATATGGAACCTAGATAGAGATAGATGACGAGAGGACAAGATATGAAAGATATGTGTACTTTTTATTACAATTATACTTGATCATGCATAGATGATATGTCTGAAAAATGCAACATGTAATTTTTTCTTTTCATTAATGAAAAATTACGAATTTTTTCTGGGAAAAAAATTGGAGGGGGGGAGGTAAAGTGAATAATAATTTTATTAGGAATGGGTAAATTTAATTAGGTAGAGGGATAATGAATACAATTTTGTTTTATTTTTAATTTAAATATTAATGTATAAATTAGATTAAATGGATGATATTAATGAGAATAAAGTCCAAAATTTTGAATTTTGAATATAGAATAAAGGTATAAAAATCAAAGAAAGGGAATGATAGGGAATTATAATTAGGGTGATTTGATAGGAGATTTGAAATCATAAATAATGGAAATTAAAGATCAAAATTAACGAAAGGATTGGGGGGGGGGAGATTGAAGAATAAGGTGAAATAGAAGAAAAATCGAAGCGGGGGGGGGGGGGGGGGGGGGGGGGGGTTTAGGATGGGCAAAAGGCTAAGGTTGGCTAGGATGGGTTAGAATTATGATTAGAGGTAGGGAATTTAGATGAAAGGAAGTGGACTGTGGGTTCCTAGGAATGAATCAATTGATAAGCATCACCACGGTTGAAGTTATTAGGATGCTTTTCGATTTTGAGGGATTCTCGAATGACTCAGGTGGAATGAAAGGGAGCAGGAGCAAGGATTATGGATTTGTGAAAAAAAATAAGGTGTTTGGAGGAATGAGAGTGCTCGACAATGGCATATTTCACAATATGGTTATGGTTAGTGTCAACCATGTGTTCTTTTAGCCGCGTTTTTGAAGGAACGACCGATTTGACCTATGTAAGATTTACCACGGAGCGGAGGGATCTCATAGACTCCGGGGGCCTAACATAGGGTCGTATTATCCTTAGGTCGGCACGAAGAGCCGGATAAGGGTACTGCTACGGGGCTTGAAGAAAGTTTTAATGTTCTTTTTAGAAAGGATTATGGAAAGATGATCAGTAACTCCTTGAATATAAGGAAGGGTTACCTTGGATAGGGGAGGTGGGTTTGAAATGTTATTAGGTTGAGGACGGGTGAAAGAATGGAAAGATTTATTGATTTGGGAAGTGGTGTATCCAGGAGATTTGAGACTTCTAGTGAGATGGGATTTTTCTTTAGGAAAGGATTGAGAGGATGAGATTCGAATGGATTGGGAGACAAGGGTTTTAAGAATATCATACTTTTGAGCAGGATGATGGTGGGAGCTTGCATGAAAGGGATCCATCGAGAGGGGCATGAGACAAGGACTTCAAGGAAAGGAAGGGAATGGTTCTCTTCCGAGTTCCATAGTGAACTAGATGTGGGGAGAGATGATATTGAGATGTGAGAGGAATTGGCGGAGAGCAGGAATACCATAGGAACATATGACAAAGGTGTCATCTATGAAACACTTCCAAAACTTTGGTTTGAGGTGGAATTTTTCAAGGGCTTTGGTTTCGAAGTATTCCATGAAAATGTTAGCGACAATAGGGGAGAGGGATGAGCCCATGGTTTTGCCCTTAGTTTGTTCGTAACAAACTCCGTCATAGGTGAGGAAGGCGGTGGAAAGAAAAATATTGATGAGGTTAAGAGTTTCTGAATCAACTAGCTTGGAAATGAGGTCAATGGCTTCACGGACAAGAATCTTGGTAAATAAGGAAACAACTTCAAAGCTAACCATGATATCATTTTATCAAGCTTAAGGGTTTTTATGTGCTTTATGAAATCGGTGGAGTCTTTGATATAGGATGAGGAATGACTAGAATAAGGGCTAATATTCTTGGCAAGTGATCCAGGTGGATATTGGTGGTCACCCGCCTATTCCACTTGGGGCTCCACCATTTTCTATTTCAGTTTTTCAGTTTCGGCACAGTTTACTATTTTTTAGCGCTTTTGGGTCCTAAACTTCCGGAGCCGTTTTGAGGCCCTAAACGACGTTTTTTTGGGAAAACGGAGGGCAACATGGGTCCATGGACCGATGTTGCCCGTTCCCAACTTTGTAGTCCTCGGATAGATCTTTCTAACGAGGTATGGTACACGTCAAACGGAGATCGTATGCCAAAGTTACGCCTCGGGGAAGTTGAAACACCAATTTACCCAAACGGGGCCCATAGTTTTGGCGCTTCATCTCCTAGGGTTAGGGTTTTTGCTCGTTTAGGATTTCCCATTGTTTCTAAATGATAAATAGACCCTCGATCCTCATTGTAACACGAGTTCGGAGGCTCCGTAGCCACCACATCTCTTCTCGAGAGATAGCTACCGGCGCCTAGCTAGTTTTATTTCCATTCGTTTTTGTAAGCAAATTTCGGTTCTTTGATATTAATGAAATGAAGTGTTATTTCCGTCGCATCTCTGTCTTTATGTTTATATGTTTATTCTGTTGCGTTCCCCGCATAAATCCGGATCGATGCATCGCAGCGGTGCCTTTTTCTCGATCCTTCTTTGCATGTCCCCAACGAGGTCGGGGTATAAGGAGCTAGGGCTCGATACGGTGGAACCTTTGCAAGATCGGCCTCGCAAACCTCGACGGACGCCCATGGGGGGACGAAAAGAAAGATGAGGGAGCGAGGAGATCCTATCAAAATATTGCTCGAGGAGGCCCTCGAAAGACAAAGGAACGTGATGATGGATAACTTTGCTCGGATCCTTCAACGGCTACCCACCGAGCGGCGCATCGCATCCAAAGGCGGCCCACTCGGGAGGCGCGACTCACTTTTAAGGTACAAGTAAATTTTGACATTCCCATATTTGAGGGTCAAATAGACGCGGATGTCGTAGATAGATGGTTGAATGCGGTAGAAGGATATTTCTCGGTTCATGACTTTTCGAATCAGGGAAAAAGATTATTTTTCGCACTCCTCAAAGCTACCCCGCATGTTAAGGATCGGTGGGAAACATCTTGTGAGAACAAGGACCGTACGAGAACCCTCTCCTCGTTCTCGGCCGTACCAACTTGGAATTCTTTCGAGATGCCGTCAAGGAACAAGTACTATCTCGTGAGGGAGCTATGAGGACAAGTACATACAATGGACCACGCTGCGACAACAAAGGGATCAAGATGTGCATGAGTGACGAATCTGTTCCATACCCCTGCGCACAAAGTTGGGTATCAAAGATTCGGAGAAACATCCCAGTGCTAAAGTATCGCAGTTTGTACGCACAAATACATTCGGGAGGAAATGGAGTTCCTTGACATCTCCTCGCTTGGTACGACATACCTCGGTATCTTGCCAAGATTGAGCAGAAATTCAAGCGGAAGAAGCGAGACTTTGGATCTGCGAATCAAAAGCAAGGGAAAGGTGCTTCCAAACCCCGGGAACAAGGACCGAGCCAAGTCATGGTGGCTAAAGACAACTCATCGAAGCCACAAGAAAAGAACGACATCGCAAAGCCAAAGAAGGACACGGGAAAGTGGTGTGAGTTCCATAAGAGCTCCACTCACAACACAGAGTGAGTGTCGGGCCAAGCCGATCGCTAGTGGCCGAGATGAGAGGCTTCGAGTCGATGCATGCTCCGACTCCGAATCAGAACTCCGAAAAGGCGAATGAAAAAGGGAAACAGATTATTGATGCGGAGCCCAACGCCACCGTTGCAGCGCCAAAGATCCAAAAGGAGGAACCGGAAGATCCCGAGGAGGAGGAGGAACGTCTCTTCCACTCCCGGATGTGGGTAAAAGGAGCTCCCCAGAGTCAAGTTCATTGTCGACAATGGGAGCCAAAAAGAACTCATTTCATGCGACGCCGTGAAGCGGTTGGGCTTGCCGACCCACAGCTCACCCACAACCATACACCATCGGGTGGCTTCACCAAGGACGAGATCTCCGCGTCGGCCGACAGTGTCGCCTTCCCTATAGCATCAAGCCCTTCACGGATGAGGTATTATGTGACGTTGCTCCTATTGATGTTTCTGATGTATTATTAGGACAACCATACTTGTGGAAGCGTCATGCTGTGTATGAGTCTCGGCCTCGTCGTTTGTTATTGTTACTTTGGGAAATAAGTTGTACGGGATACCGAGGTACCACCTCTGCCGCTATCTCTTTGAGTTACTTTCGCAAAAACAATGTAGTAAGCTCATTTCCCAAACTAGGAAATTCGTTTTCCGATGATCCGCCCCCGGGCAAGAAGAAGACCGTGGGCCACGACCTCCCGACGGGGGCTCCTCTCCGCACAACAACAACAAATGGATAAGGTTGTGGAGGAGTACGGGGACATATTCACCTCACCCACGAGGGGGTTCCTCCGCACCTGTCGGGTCAAGCACCCGATTGATCCGACCCCCGGTGCGCCGCTACCTAATGGACCGATCTATCGGCGCTCTGATTTCCGAGAGAATGATGAAATCAAGAGACAGATTCGGGGAGCATTGCAGAAAGGTCACACCGGACCAAGTTCATCGCCCCGTGGGAGCCCGATCGTGTTGGTACGGAAGAAGGATGGGATGTGGAGACTGCGCAGTGACTATCGAGCATTTGAACAAGATCAGCGTCTCGAATAGGTACCCAATCCCACGGATTGATGACCTTCTCGGACCAACTCAAAGGTGCAAAAATATTTCAGCAAGATCGACTTCGAAAGTGCGGGTATCACCAGTACCAATTGAACCCTCCGATGTGTGGAAGAGCTGCCTTCAAAGCCAAGGAAGGCCTTTTTCGAATGGCTGGTCATGCCTTTCGGGTTGTACGAATGCTCCCGCAACCTTCATGAGGATGATGGATGACATCTTGCGGCCATTCACCAACTCATTTGTAGTGGTGTACTTGGATGATATTCCGATCTTCGACTAGACTTGGGAAGAGCACCTTCACCACATTCGACAAGTCCTCCAAACACTGCGGCAACACAAGTTGTGTGCCAATTTGAGAAGTGCACTTTTGGCATGACCCAGGGTTCAATATCCGGGATACATTATTGATGAAAGGGGGGTGCATGTGGATCCGGCCAAGATCCAAGTCATTCGGGATTGGCCTAGCCCCAACCACTATAACGACTTCGCAGACTTTACGGGTCTTGCTAATTTCTATCGGAGGTTCGTGTTGGGATTCTCTCATATCACTTGGCCCTTGAGTCAAGTCACCAAGGGAGGAGTGAGAGCAAAATTTTTTTGGTCGAGAAACCTCAACAAAAGGCGTTCACGTAACTGAAAAAACCACCTCTGTTACGCCCCCAGGTGCTCACTTTACCGAGACTTGCAAATGTACCATTTGAGATCGAGCATGTATGCCTTTGACTATGCTATTGGGGCGAGTTCTTACTCAACGGGGACATCCGGTGGCATTTCACAGTGAGACATTGTCGCCGACACGGTTCGCAAGTACCCCACATATGACAAAGAAATGTACTCCATTGTGCAAGCTTGTCGACAATGGAAGCATTACATTTTGGGGAAGGAAACAATCATCCACACGAGACCACGTGGCCCCTTCCCGGTTCATACGGACACAAGGGAAGTTGCGAGAATGATCGCCATCGAAGTGGTCTACATATCCGCAATGCTTTCATTTGAACATAAAGTATAAGAAGGGTAGCACCAATCATGTTGCAGGGCGCCTCGGCCGACCACCGATCGTGGCGCTCACCCACTTGTGCTCAACTCTTGTGGGCACGAGACTTACGATTGGCCGCTTCTCTATGAGAGTGACCCGTAATTCGGCCAAACTTACAAGGCACTCTCTTGTACGCAAGTTCCAAATTTTCACCTCCAAGATGCACTTTTATGTCACATGGGACACCTTTGTGTTCCTTCAAGCGAGCGTGCTAAGATGATATGGGAAGCACACTACGATCGAGTCGTTGGGCATTTCGGGGTCGAGAAAACGGTAGCAATCCCTGTGAGTATTTCTATTGGCCGAACCTTCGAAAGGATGTCGAGAAGCACATCGGATCTCGCATCGCTTGTGCCATTGCCAAACCGACCATCAAGAAGCAAGGCCTATATACTCCTCTACCTACCCCTAGTCGACCTTGGTAATCCATCTCCATGGATTACATGTCGGGCTTTGCCTTCTACTAAGCATGGAAATGATCGTGTTTTTGTGGTCGTCGATGATTCTCGAAGATGGCCATTATGGCGGCCCTGCAAGAAGAATATCACGGCGAAGCCATCGCTAAACTCTTCTTTGAACGAGTGTGGGTGCACTTTGGGATCCCACAGTCTATCATATCAGATCGGGATAGCGGTGTTCCTTAGCAAATTTTGGTCCGACTTTCTAGTCGATGTTGGATACCAAGCTCACCAAGTCCACATCTTTCCATCCCCAAACGGATGGCCGGACGGAGGTCGTCAACGAGAATGATTGTACACATTACTGCGCATGTACAATTCAAAGCATCCTCGCACATGGGACGAGAGCCTCCTTATGTACAACATAGTTATAATCGAGCTCTCCATAGTTCAATCGGCCATAGCCCCTTTCGTGTGGGCTTGGGATTCCAGCCACTATGCCCCATTGACGTAGCCATGCCATTTGGTACTGCTCAAGCCAATTCAGCTCATGTCCGATCTGAAGTTGACAAAGCCGATAGCTTCATCGAGCGCATTCAACACATCCGCCAACGAGGTTCATGATATATTGGACGGAGCCAATGCCAAGTACAAGCAACGCCATGATCAACACGGGTGCCACACAACTTCCAGGTGGGTGACAAAGTATGGCTACATTTGCGGAAGGAGCGCCTCACTTTGGACCCCACCGCAAGCTTCACCTTGCTCCGATCACGGCCGTACACCATCACCAAGGCTGTAGGGAACAATGCATTCGAGCTCGGTATTCCACCATTCCTTGAGTACGCACCAGTCTTCAATGTGGATCGCCTTCGTCCTTACTTCCCACCTCTCCCTGGACACCTCGGACATTGCGAACAACTCACACCAACCGAGTTAAATCCAGGCTCGCATGGAACAAAGGCCACCACAGATCGCATCATGGACATGCAAATCAAGAACACTCACCAGCGAGAAGATCCAACTATATCGGGTTGTCAAAGCCGGCCAACTCCTCGCACCAAGGAAAGTGGCTCACCAGGGACCAAGTTCGGCGAGAAATTTCCTCATCTCATGGAGGAACTTAACGCAATGGGGACCATTGCTTCCTAAGGGGGAGGAATGATCTGTGGATATTGGTGGTCACCCGCCTATTCCACTTGGGGCTCCACCATTGTCTATTTCGAGTTTTTTCGGTTTCGGCACGGTTTACTATTTTTAGCAGCTTTTTCGGGTCCTAAACTTCGGAGCCGTTTTGAGGCCCTAAACGACGTTTTTTGGGAAAACGGAGGGCAACATGGGTCCATGGACCGATGTTGCCCATTCCAAATTTGTAGTCCTCGGACAGATCTTTCTAACGAGGTATGAGTACGCGTCAGATCCGAGATCGTATGCCAAAGTTATGCCCCGGGAAGTTGAAACACCAATTTACCCAAGCGGGGCCCATAGTTTTGGCGCTTCATCTCCTAGGGTTAGGGTTTTGGTCATGTTTAGGATTTCCCATTGTTTCTAAATGATAAATAGGCCCTCGAGCCTCATTTAGTAACACGATTCGGAGGCATCGTAGCCGCTCACATCTCTTCTCGGGAGATAGCTACAGCGCCTACAGCTAGTTTTTATTTCCATTCACGTCCTGTAAGCAAATTTCGGTTCTTTGATATTAATGAAATGAAGTGTTATTTCCGCTTGCATATCTGTCTTTATGTTTATATGTTTATTCTGTTGCGTTCCTGCATAAATCCGGATCAGCAAGGTATTTGGAAATGGCATGAGCGGGGACACCTACAACACTAATGGTAGGTTGGAGGGGGATATTAGGCTTATGAATTTTCAGTTTCCCGTAATTTCTAGGGGTAATGGGATTCAAGGGGAGGAGGTGCTTTTAGGTGGTGGGGTCAAGGGAAGAGGATTTTATAGCTTTGGTGACCGTATTGGAAATTGATTCAAGGGGTTTTTTTGATAAGGGGTGGTAGGAAGAGGAGGAAATAAGATCCATCATCTTACGATGGTAATCTGAGGAGTTCATAATAACAAATCCATTACCTTTATCAGCTTTAAGAATCAGAATATTAGGGTTGGAATCTAGCTGATGAAGGGAAATAAATTCATCCTTATAGAGGTTAGGCTTGGGAAGCTCGGAGTGTCAAATAATGCGACCACATTCTCGGTTAAGCTCCGCAACTTCATGGGAGGGGAGGTAGTGGGAAATGGATTTAATGGAGTAAATAATGTCTTCATAGGGAATGGAACGAGGAACAGGTGCCAAATTAAAACCTTTCTTAATAATGCTTGATGAATGGGTATCAAGCGCTATCGATGAGAGGCTAAACACTATGGCGTTAAGAGAGGAAGGAGGGGGGGGGGTAGGGTTGGGAATGAAGGGGGAGAAGGGTGGGAGAAGAATGGATAAGAAGGTAAGGGTTAGAGAGAGGGGAGGGAGATTTAGAAATGTTATTATTAATGCAAGGATACTTATTGTTATAGGAAGGAGAAATAAGATTAATGGAGGAATATTTTATAGGAAAAATACAGGAAAAATCGTTGTTAGAAGGGTTAGAAAATTTAGGGTGAGGATTAGGTAAATGAGAGGTTAATTACAGGGAGGGTGAATAGGTAATAAGATTTTGGGGGGGGGGGGGGGGAATTAATGGTAAAGGAGTGGTTATTATTAGAAGGGTCAAAAGATTTATCAACGAGATTAGGGGAATTAGGGAGTTAACGAGAGGGAAGGGTGAATTAACGTGAGAGAGAACTAAATTGGACACGCTGGTGGAATGGTTAGAGAAGCTTGAAGAATGAGGGGATAATTGGGGGACCGGAGAATAGGTAAAAATATTTGGGGAAGAGGTATTAATGGAAAAGGATGGATCAATGATAATGGGATCAAAAGGCTGGTCAACGAAAATGGAGGGCTAAGAGAGATTAGCAGAAGAGTTAACGGGAGAAATGGAAGAGTTGACGGGAGAGATAGGCAAGCCAAGAACGTTGTTTGCATGGAATGAAATGCCAGAGTTAAGGTTTGGAGCAGACAGAGCTACATGTGAGGAGATGATGAAGGGGGCGAGGGAGGCACGCTGCTAGAGGAAACATAAGGGGATGGGATTTTGAGGAGAGGAGGGTTATGGGAGGAAACCTCCACCTTCGGAGAGGACACACGATCAGACAACGACGAGCGGGTTTTAGACGCAAGAAGGAGGAAAGAATCAAAGGCCCGAGGAGAGAGGACTGCCGACATAGAGGGATGATCCTTCGACGTAGATCCAAGAGCATAGATTGGATTTGGAATAGGCAGAGAGGGGAGCGGCTCAGAGTATGCTTGGATAGGATTCAAAGAGGGTAAATTGTAGTGCAGAGGGAGAACCGGCTGGGCCTGAACGCTATACAAAGGTTGTGTGCACCACTTTCTAGAAAAATCGCTAGAATGGAGAGGAAATCACGAAGAAGGCTGAAAAGAGGAATCAGGAAAGGAACGAACGCAAGAAATGAATGCCAGAGCATAGGAGGGTGAATGGCTATGGATATTATGAAGAAGATGACAATTAGATTTGCAGGGTGATGAGGGAAAACACAAATTCTGAGGCAAAGAGAATAAAATTTGTGAATTTGTTTCATGTTAGCAGATTCATGAGAATTAGAAGCTGCAATAGCAGATCTACGTTCTAAAATAGTCCAGATATCAAATCTGATGATGGAGGCGAGTTTTAAATGTACCTTATATAACTTAGAATATAAAATTGACAAAATTGACCTCATATGATGAATTTCAGCTCTCAATTTCGCTGAGCTAGTGTGGGCTAGAATCCGATTAAGATCAGGGCACTACTCTCTAGGAGGGAATTAGGTGAAGATTGGTAGAATTGATGCATCATGACACCTCTTCAAGAATTTTAGGTCTGCAACTCTTCTCACGATTTTTAGTGGAGCTTCTTGAAGTATCTGGTCTCTGCGACACAATCCTCTCCATAGAGGGAAAGAATTGAGGTGTGAACGTTTCCACAGTCAGATACATAATGTAGATTAGAGCTTCTGGAATCCTGTGTCGTATGGTTGAAGAGATCGACGTTTCGGGTGAACACTTCACCCATCTTCAAGAGGAGGAAGCTGAGCATAAGATAGGAAGAGTGCAGATGCTAAAGTATAAATAAGAATGAATTCTAGCCGTTAAATTCAACGAAGTTGATAGGATTCAAATTTAGCCGTTAGGGAGAAATTATAAAAGATTAAATGCATAATATTATTAATATTAAACTAATTCATTGAATTAAAAATTAATTAATTTAAATTAGTCGTTGGAGAATGATATGGTTATGTTGTGTTAAAAATCATTTAATTATAAAATAAAATAAAAAATTAATTTGAAAATAATAGTTTAGGAGAAATAAAATAGTGTTGAGAAGATTAAAATAATTGAGGCGGGGGGGGGGGGGGAGAGGGAGGAGGCGGGCGTGGAGATATGGTGAATAATAAATTTATTAAGAATGGGTAAATTTAATTAGGTAGAGGGATAATGAATACAATTTTGTTTTGTTTTTTGTTTTTTGTTTTTTGGTTTTTTTTTGTTTTTTGTTTTTTGTTTTTTGTTTTTGTTTTGTTTTTGTTTTGTTTTTTTTGTTTTTTGTTTGTTTTTTTGTTTTTTTGTTTGTTTTTTGTTTTAAATATTTATGTAGAAATTGTAGAAATTACACAAACAATATGTATACCAATGGATTCAATCCGATCATGTAATATACTAAAACAAGATACTGAATCCTTCTACAATATTTGCGGAAAATAAACATGATCGCACAATCACACCAAGTAAGAGAAATAAGAAAATCAATCACACAACACATATATTTTTTCTAGGGAAAGCTTACTGCTGAAAACCCCTCTATCTTTATTGTATAATCAAACAAGGAATCATGAAACAATACAATGCATTCTTCTCACAAGAGTCTGCTGCACTCTACCAATTGTCTCACACTGATCAAGATAAAGTCGTCCAACACATAGCCAATTTCCTGCCTCTGCTCAGCCTGCCTTGCTTGCGCAATTCTATGGTTGTCTAATTGCGCGCTGACAATTTACTAATAATAAAACTGATAGATAACATCCCTTTAACCTCTGTCTCAACTAGGTTTTCATGAGAATTGACATACATGCATCTATTAATAGTAAATCATCAATCGCTTGACAAATCACTGCATGTGAATTAAATCTAATTTAATTCACTTGAGCTCTCACTAGTTCAACAATCAATTACACCTAGTTAGACTGACTTTAACTCACTTAATTGAGTTAATTGATTTGTCATGCATTAAACTAATAAAATAACTGCAACTTGGACTCTAAAACAAATACAATCACTCTACATGCCTCAACAACCACCCTCAACTCGAATTTCATGAGTTAAACGAGTCTATCACACTCAGTTAACTATTACAAGTGATTATGAGATAAGATTACAATTTATTTTCCAATTTAATCAAGGGAAAATTAAATTAGACAGACAACACTCCCTCTCAACAAGAAAGGGATTATCAGCTACCCTGATCTTGCCTCTGTGGTATAACTTGCCTTGAGAAAAAAATAACTCCCCATCCCGCTGCCATATCTCGAAACGAAGGAAATAGTGAAGGAGTCCCATGTCCTTCATCTCAAAATCTCTTGCAAGATCCTCTTTGCAAGAAGTTATGAGTTGCTCATCACCTATCAGAATAAGATCATCAACATAGAGTATGATAATAAAAATCTTACCATCAACCACAATCTAGTACAGGTTCGCATCCGATTCACCCTTCGTGAAGCCCAACTCGGTGAAATAACTGTCAATCCTGGTGTACCAAGCACGAGGTGCTTGCTTCAGCCCATACAATGCTCTCTTGAGTCTACACACATGCGATTCCCTATCAAAGGTCTCAAAAAATTCTGTCTCCTCAATGTACACTTCTTCCTCAATAATGCCATTGAGAAATGCAGTCTTCACATCCATCTGATGTATCTACCAATACATCTGCTCTGAGAGTGTAAAGACAGATCTAATCGATGAGTACCGTGCAACTGGTGCAAAAGTATCCTCATAGTCGATCCCTTCAACATGTGAGAATCCCCGGGCTACAAATATAGCCTTGTACTTCTCCACACTCCCATATGCTTCCTTCTTCACCTTATAGATCCATCTAGATCCAACCACTGACTTCCCGATTGGTCTTGGGACAACTTCCCATGCATTGTTCCCAATGATGGAGTCATACTCCTCAACCATGGCGTCAACCCAATTTGGTTGCTGCACTTCTTCCTCAAAAGAGGATGGTTCTGTCATAATACACTTGCTCATAAGATCCATGTATCTAGTATACATGTCTGGTGATTGTCTCTGTTTGCGCTATGATGTAGGTTCTCCTACATGTTCTGCCCCATCAAGTCTCAATCTATCAGCCTCTGTGGTGTGCCTCCTACCATGTTTGGTGGATGGCTTTGCATGAGTGGTTTATGCCACTCCATGATCCTCCTCACGTGGCTGCTCCACATCTTGAGGTTCATCCTTTGGAACTAAGAGTTCCTCATCTGCATGCAAATCAAGCTCCCTCTCAGGGGACAATCGCATAGCTTTCTCCTCATCAAATTTTACATCCAGTCTAACAACTATCGCCCTTTTGTTCAGAAAATACACCCGATAGTTGTGGGGAGTATTAGTGTACCCCACAAATATCGCAATATTTGTTGTTGGTTCTAGCTTCTTTCTGGAATATTTGGACACATGGCAATAGACAAATGAGACAAAAATTTTGAAATATGAAACATTAGGTTTCTTACTGGAAAAATCCTCCTTTGGTGTACTCATGTCAAGTATCTGATGAGGACTACGGTTCTGCATAAATACCGTTGTGTTGCACGCCTTTTCCCACAGATGCAACGGTAGGCCCTGATCATGTAAAATAGCTCATGCTACACCCACAATTGTTCTTTTCTTTCTTTTTGCAACCCCATTCTGTTGTGGGTTATGAGGCACAATCAACTCTCTCTGAATTCCTTCTTTGGCACATAAGTTCTTGAATTCATTAGAGATGTACTCACCACCATTGTCGCTCCTCAGAGCCTTCACCTGATTCCCGGTATCTTTCTCAGCCAGTGCCTTGAACTCACAAAATTTTGAGAACGTCTGATCTTTCTTCTGCATGAAGTAGATCCAACACTTTCTAGAAAAATCATCAACAAAGATCACATAATACATTTGCTTTGTTGTAGAAGATGTAGATAATGTTCCACACACATCTGAGTGAACTCTATCAAGGATTTCCGCTACTCAGTTCTCCTTCTCGTGAAAAGTGGCCTTTGTATACTTCCCCATGGTACATCCCTCCCATGTGTTTATCTACAAAAGTGTACCCTTTGTAAGCACCGTAGAAATCTGCTTCATGACCTTCGAATCACTGTGGTGTAGATGGTCCAATATCCTATGCCATAACTCACCCTCACCCCGACTAACCACTATGTTTGCTTTACTCATAAATGTTGCACAGCCATATACATCAAGTTTGTAGAGGTTATTCACATGAACCCCAATATTCTTAACCTTTCCTATGGCTTTCTGACAAAGTAATGCTTTCCCTTCACCGAAAACCACATCATATCCTCTATCCTCCTACATAGCAACTGAAATTAAATTATTTTTCAAGCCTGGTACATGCATGACATCTTTTAATGAGAAAGGTTTACCTGAATATCTCTGGAAAGTAACTGTACCAATCCTGGTATTGCTATACCTCCCGTCATCACCCATATCAATGTGCATATGAAGATCCTTCTCCTCCAAGCTACGAAAGAGTTCTTTGTCTCCTGTCATGTGGAAATATGCACCACTATCCAAGTACCACACTGATCCCATCGCACTAGACACCATGCATGCGATGAGTGAGAAGTCCAACTCAAACTGTGAAGCCAAAGCATCACCTGCTGCAGATCCTAGAGCCTTCTTGTTGTTGTTCTTCTTCTGTGGACAATTAGTGGCATAATGTCCATGCTCGTGACAGTGAAAACATTTCACTCTGGACATGTCACGCTTCTTGCCTTATTTTCCGGTCTCAGATTTTGAATGGGATTTCTTTCCCTTCCCCTTCTTTACCTTACCAACCAAGGCACAATTTTCCTCATCATCTGTCTTAGATGAGGAGCCATCCTTGGTATTCCGCTTGAATTCTTCTTGTACCAAATCTGACCAAATTCGCTTCCAATATGGTAGCTTCTCCCTCCCATTGATAGAGTCCTGATAACTATGCCAGCTCTTGGGAAGGCCTAGAAGTTCTAGGCTCACCAAGTCATCATCCGCTACAGATATCTCGACACTTCCAAGCTCATCTTGACATTGGATGAACTTGGTCAAGTATTTCAGAATAGTGTCACCTTTCTCCATTTTGCTTTTCCTGAGCTTGTCCTTCAGTGCCAATTTTTTGTGGTCACAGCTCTTCTGAAATAGATCTGTCAAGGCCTTCCACATTGCATACGGAGTTGCCTTGCTATGGAGACTTGAGACAATGTGATCTCGAACTCCCTCTAATAAGTTCCTCCTCACCATTGCAACCTTATTTTTCTAAGCATCAAGAAGAGTGGTGTCTGCTGCTGCGGGCCTTGGAATATCAGTGTCGATAAATTCTTTCAACCCGTTGTCCTCCAGAATTGCCTCCATTATGTCTTTCCATGCAATATAATTAGCACTGCCCTCGAGTGCATATTCCAGTCTTAATCCATTGAAAGCCATCTTGATCCGCCTGTCGCATCAAAGAATATTTTTGCAAATTCGAATGTTGTTAAGCACAAACTCAATTTATTCTACACTATAGTGATTTATGGCACTCTGATACCATGTAGAAATTACACAAACAATATGTATACCAATGGATTAAATCCGATCATGTAATATACTAAAACAAGATACTGAATCCTTCTACAATATTTGCGGAAAATAAATACGATCGCACAATCACACCAAGTAAGAGAAAGAAGCAAATCAATCGCACAACGCATATATTTTCCTTGGGAAAGCTTGCTGCTCAAAACCCTTCTATATTTATTGTATAATCAACCAAGGAATCATGAAACAATACAATGCACTCTTCTCACAAGAGTCTGCCGCACTCTACCAACTGTCTCACACTGATCCAGACAAAATCGACCAACACTTAGCTAATTTCCTGCCTCTGCTCAACCTACCTTGCTTGTGCAATTATATGGTTGTCTAATTGCGCACCAACAATTTACTAATAATACAACTGATAGATAACATCCCTTTAACCTCTGCCTCAACTGGGTCTTCATTAGAACTGACATGCATGCAACTATTAATAGTAAATCATCATTCACTTGACAGATCACTGCATGTGGATTAAATATGATTTAATTCACTTGACCTCTCACTAGTGCAACAATCAATTACAACTAGTTATACTGACTTTAAATCACTTAATTGAGTTAACTGATTTATCATGCATTAAACTAATACACTAACTGCAACTTGGACTCTAAAACAAATAGAATCACTCTACATGCCTCACCAACCACCCTCAACTCAAATTTCATGAGCTAACTAAGTCTACAACACTCAGTCAACTATTACAAGTGATGATTAGATAGGATTACAATTTATTGTCCATTTTAATTAAGGGAAAATTAAATTAGACACACATTTCTTGTTGAATTTTCAACGGAAATTAGATTAAATGGACGATGTTAATGAGAATAGAGTCCAAAATTTTGAATTTTGAATATAGAATAAAGGTATAAAAATCAATTAAAGGGAACGATATGGAATTATAATTAGGGTGACTTGAAATTATAAATAATTGATCAAAATTAACGAAAGGATGGGGGGGGGTGGGAGATTAAAGAATAAGGAGAAATAGAAGAAAAAGTGAAGTGGGTGGGGGGGGAGGGGGGGGTTAGGCTGGGTAAAAGGCTAAGGTTGGTTAGGATGGGTTAGAATTATGAATAGAGGTGGGGTGTTTAGGTGAAAGGAATTGGACTGTGGGTTTCCAAGGGTGAATCAATTGATAACCATAATCACGGTTGAAGTTATTAGGATTCTTTTCGATTTCGAGGGCTTCCTGAATGACTCAGGTAGAATGAAAGGGAGTAGGAGCAAGGATTCTGGATTTGTCAAAATAGATAAGGTGTTTGGAGGAATGAGAGTGCTTGGCAATGACATATTTCGCAATATGGTTATGGTTAGTGTTAGCTATGTGTTCTTTTAGCCGCGTTTTGAAGGAACGACTGGTTTGACCTATGTAAGATTTACCACAGGATCAGGGGATCTCATAGATTCCAGGGCCTAACATAGGGTCAGTCTTATCCTTGGCTAACCTGAAGAGCTGGCTAAGGGTTTTCTGGGGCTTGAAGTAAGTTTTAATGTTATTTTTAGAAAGGATTCTGGAAAGATTATCGGTAACTCATTGAATATAAGGAAGGGTTACCTTGGCTAGGGGAGGGGGGTTTGAAATCTTATTAGGTCGAGGATGGGTGCAAGAATGGAAATATTTATTGATTTGGAAAGTGAGGTATCCATTAGATTTGAGAGCTCTAGTGAGATAGGAAATAATTGATAGGAGAAGATTTGAATAACTCAAGAGACAAGGGTTTTAAGAACAACAAACTTTTGAGCAGGATGATGGTGGGATCTTGCATGAAGATACTTGTCTGTATGGGTATTTTTTCGGTAGTCCTGGTGGGAAAGGGATCCATCAGAGAGGCATGAGATAAGGACATCAAGGAAATGAAGGAAATGGTTCTCTTCCAGTTCCATAATGAACTGGATGTGGGGAGAGATGATATTGAGATGTGAGAGGAAATGGTGGAGAGTAGCAATACCATAGGACCAGATGAAAAAGGTGTCATCTACGAAATGCTTCCAAAACTTTGGTTTGAGGTGGAAGGTTTCAAGGGTTTTGGTTTCAAAGTATTCCATGAAAATTTTAGCGACAACATGGGAGAGGGATAAGCCCATGGCTGTGCCCTCAGTTTGTTTGTAACAAACCCCGTCATAGGTGAAGAAGGTGGTGGAAAGACAAAGATTGATGAGGTTAAGAGTTTCTGAATCAACTAGCTTGGAAATGAGGTCAATGGCTTCAGGGACAAGAATCTTGGTAAATAAGGAAACAACATAAAGGCTAACCATGATGTCATTTTTCTAGGCAGTGGTGCACACAGCCTTTGGATAGTGCCAAGGCCCAACTAGTTCTCCCTTTGCATGACAATTTACCCTCTTTGAATCCTCTCCCAGCATACTCTGAGCCACTCCCCTCTCTGCCTATTCCAGCTCCAATATTTACTCCTGGCTCTATGTCGAAGGATCATCCCTCTACTCTAGCGGTCCCCTCTCCTCAAGCCTCTGATTCTTTCCTCCCTCTTGTGTCTAACACTTGGTCCTCGTCATCTGATTGTGTGTCCTCTTTGAAGGTAGAGGTTTCATCCCATAATTCTCCTCTCCTCAAAATCCCATCCCCTTGCATTTCCTCCAGCAGTGTGCCTCCCTGCACCCCCTTCATTGTCTCCTCACACATGGCTTTGTCCGCTCCAAATCTTAATCTGGCATCTCATTCCACGCAAACAACATTCTCGACTTGCCTATCTCCCCCGTCAACTCTTCCATTTCTCCCATTAACTCTTCCGCTAATCTCTCTTAGCCCTCCATTTTCATTGACCAGCCTTTTGATCCCATTATCATCGATCCATCCTTTTCCATTAATACCTCTTCCCCCAATATTTTGACCTATTCACCGGTCCCCCAATTATGCCTTTATTCTTCGAGCTTCTCTAACCATTCCACCAATGTGTCCAATTTAGTTATCTCTCACGTTAATTCACCCTTCCCTCTTGTTAACTCCCCTAATCCCCCTAATCTCGTTGATCAATATTTTGAACCTTTTAATATTAACCACTCCTTTATCATTTTATCCTCCCCCCTAATCTTATTACCTATTCGCGCTCCCCGAAATTAACCTCTCATTTACCTAACCCTCACCCTAAATTTTTTAAGCCTTCTAACAACGATTTTTCCTGTATTTTTCCTATAAAATCTTCTTCCATTAATCTTATTTCTCCTTCCTATAAAAATAAGTATCCTTGCATTAATAATAACATTTCTATGTCTCCCTCCCCTATCTCGGACCCTTACCTTCCTATCCGTTATTCTCCCACCCCCTCCCCCCCCTCATTCCCAACCCTATTCCCCCCCCCCATCCCTCTCTTAACGCCAAGGTGGTTAACCTCTCATCGATAGTGCTTGATCCCCATTGATTAAGCCTTCTTGAGAAAGGTTTTAATTTTTCACCTGTTCCTCATTCCATTCCCTATGAAGACATTATTTGCTCCATTAAATCCATCTCCCATTGCCTCCCCTCCCATGAAGCTAAGAAGCTTCGCCAAGAATGTGGTTGCATTCTTCGACACTCCAAGCTCCCCAAGCCTTACCTCTTTAAGGATGAATTTCTTTCCCTTCGTCAGCTCAATTCCAACCCTAATATTCTCATTCTTAAGGCTGATAAAGGTAATGCCTCTATTATTATGAACTCCTCAGATTACCATCGTAAGGTTATGGATCTTATTTCCTCCTCTTCCTACCATCCCTTATCAAAAATCCCCTTCAATCCATTTCCAATAAGGTCACCAAAGCTATCAAATCCTCTTCCCTTGACCCTGCCACCCAAAAGTGCCTCTTCCCCATGAATCCCATTACCCCTAAAATTTACAGGCAACCGAAAATTCATAAGCCTAATATCCCCCTCTGACCTATCGTTAGTGCTGTAGGTGGCCCCACCCATGCCCTTTCCAAATACCTTTCCAAGAAGCTTAGCCCCTATTTTGGCTGTTCCTCATCCTATATCAAAGACTCTGCTGATTTCATCAAGCACAACAAAACACTTAAGCTTGATAAAAATGACATCATGGTTAGCTTTGATGTCGTTTCCTTATTTACCAAGATTCCTGTCCTTGAAGCCATTGACCTCATTTCCAAGCTAGATTATTTGAAAACTCTTAACCCCATCAATATTTGTCTTTCCACCCCCTTCTTCACCTAATATGGGGTTTGTTATGAACAAAATGAGTGCACAACCATGGGCTCATCCCTCTCCCCTATTGTCGCTAACATTTCATGGAATAATTCGAAACCAAAGCCCTTGAAACCTTCCACCTCAAACCAAAGTTTTGGAAGAATTTCGTAGATGAAGCCTTTGTCATTTGGTCCTATGGTATTCCTGCTCTCTGCCAATTCCTCTCACATCTCAATAACATCTCTCCCCACATCCAGTTCACTATGGAATTGGAAGAGAAGCATTCCCTTCCTTTCGTTGATGTCCTTGTCTCACACCTCTCCAATGGATCCCTTTCCAACTAAGTCTACTGAAAAAAGACCCATATAGATGGGTATCTTCATGCAAGCTCCCACCATCATCTTGCTCAAAATTATGATGTTCTTAAAACCCCAGTCTCCCAAGCCATTCAAATCTCCTCCTCTCAATCCTTTCCTAAAGAAAAATCCCATCTCACTAGAGCTCTCAAATATAACGTATAAACCACTTCCCAAATCAATAAAAATTTCCATTCTTGCAACCATCCTTGACCTAATAACATTTCAAACCCCCCTCCCCTATCCAAGGTAACCCTTCCTTATATTCAAGGAGTTACCGATCATCTTTCCGAAATCCTTTCTAAAAAGAACATTAAAACTTTCTTCAAGCCCCAGAGAACCCTTAGCCAATTCTTCAGGTCAGCCAAGGATAAGACTGACCTTATGTTAGGCCCTGGAGTCTATGAGATCCCCTGCTCCTATGGTAGATCTTACATAGGTCAAACTGGTCGTTCCTTCAAAACGTGGCTAAAAGAACACATGGCTGACACTAACCATAACCGTATTGCAAAATCTTCCATTTCCGAGTATAGAAATTATACAAACAATATGTATATCATGGATTCAATCCGATCTAATGATGTACTATAGCTAGATATTAAATCTTCTGTACAAATCAATTGCGGAAACTAAACACAATCGCTAATCACATGAAGCAAAGAAAGAATCAAATCAAACCACGACAGAGATAATTTCCCGGGTAAAGCTTGCTTCTCAAAACCCCACTATATTCTATTGTAGATTAAATATGGAAACATGAAACAATTACAATGCACTCCTCTCACAAGAGTCTCTAGTACTCAGCTAATTGTCTCACACTGTCTTGGACAAAACTGGTCAACACTTAGCCAATTCTCAGCCTCTAAACAACCTGCCTTGCTTGTGCAATTCTTGACGAATGAAATCCATATTATTTAGGAATTTTGGCCTTCCTAAACTACGTAAGGATCATGGGCAATCCAATGAGTGTTTGGTTGCATGGGTGCAACCCAATAATCCTACAACTGATAGTTAACATCCTTTCACCTTTGTCTCAACTGGGTCTCCACTGGAACTGACATGCATGCAACTAATAATAGTAAATCATCAGTTGCATGTTAGATCACTGATTGTGAATCAAATAATATTTAATTCACTTGATCTCTCACTAGTGCAACAAATAGTTACAACTATCTCAACTGACTTTAACTCCCCTAACTCAGTTAACTGATTACTCATGCATTAAACTAATGCACCAAATGCACTTCAAACTCTGTTACAACTAGAATTACTTGGCATGCCTCACCAACTACCGTCAACTCTAAATTCATGAGCTAACTGAGCTTATCACACTCAGTTAACTACTAAACATGATTATGAGATGAAGTTACATTTTATTGTCCATATTAATTAAGGGAAAATTAAAATAGACACTGCACCAAATTTAACCCACGCCAGTGTAGGCGCTGCTAAGACCTATTGGTCCCACACTAGTGTAGTTGTTGTTTGGAACTATTGGTTCCACACTAGTGTAGGTGTTTAAATTTCTTGTTGGAATTCAACACTCCCTCTCAACAAGAAAGGGATTATCTGCCACCCCGATCCTGCCTCTATGGTATTCGAATTTTCTCCTGGTGAGCGCCTTCATTAGAATATATACATCATGATCTTCCGTGGGAATGTACATAAGTAACATTATGCGCCTATGAACACAATCTCTAAGATGGTGGTAGCGGATGTCTATGTCCTTGGACCTATCATGAAACATAGGGTTAATCAAGAGTTTAATGCAACTTTGGTTTTCACAATGTATCATTGTCGGATCCATCTGAGAACTAAACAAACCAACCAGGATCTTTCTCATCCAGATGGCCTCACATGCAACTTGACTTGCTACCATGTACTCTGCCTCAGCTGAAGTGAGCACCAGAGATCGCTGCTTCCTATTGTACCAGGAAATTGCTGTCAATCCTATGCTAAAGATCCCTCTTGATGTGCTCTTTCCCTTTGATGGACTACCTTCCCAATCTGCATCTGTGAAGCCTTGAAGCTTCACTCCCTTTGTTCATTTGTACCATAATCCATACTTTGAAGTTCCCCTGAGATATCTCAAGACATGCTTCCCCGCCTTCCAAAAGAGCTTGGTCAGCTTAACCATAACTTGAATCAACTAGTTAACTGCATAGAAAATGTTTGGTCTGGAGTTCACCAAGTATGTCATCGAACCTATTAACTACATGTAGACAGTAGCATCCACTACTTCTCCAGAAGTAGCATCCTTTTTCCTCCAATTTCCTGGAAGAGGAGTGTCCATGAGTTTACAACTCTCCATGTGAAACTTACCTAGTATCTCTTTGGCATACTTTCCTTAAGAAACAAAAATTCACCATCTGGCTGCCATATTTCCAAACCAAGGAAATAGTGAAGAAGTCCCATGTGCTTCATTTCAAACTCCCTTGCAATATCCTCCTTACATGTGTTTATCAGTTTCTCATCACATTTCAAAATTAGATCATCAACATAAAGTACGATAATCAAGAGCTTACCATCAACCACAATCTGGTACAGGTTTGCATCCGCTTCACTTTTGGTGAAGCCCAACCTGGTGAAATAACTATCAATCCGAGTGTACCAAGCACGAGGTGCTTGATTCAACCCATACAGTGCTCTCTTGAGTCGACACACATGCAACTCACTGTCAAAGATCTTAAAACCTTCTGCCTGCTATATGTACACTTATTCCTTAATAAATTAATTGAGAAACACAATTTTTACATCCATCTGATGAATGCATCACCCCATATGCGCTGAGAGTGAAAGGATAGATATAATGGAAGAGTACCTCGAGACTGGTGTGAAATTCTCATCATAGTCAATCCCCTCAATATGTGAGAATCCCTGGGCCACAAATCTGGCCTTGTACTTCTCCACACTCCCATCAACAGCTTGATTTACCTTGTAGATCCATCTAGATCCAACCACTGATTTGTCGACCAGTCTTGGGACAATCTCCCATGTACTGTTCTTGACGATGGAGTCATACTCCTCTACCATAGCATCAACCCAAATTGGTTGTTGCATTTCCTCCTAAAAGGAAGATGGTTTTGCCAAAATACACTTGCTCATAAGAGCCATGTATCCAATAAACTTGTCTGGAGGATGTCTTTGTCTGCACAGTGAAGTAGGGGCTCCTACATTCTCTGCTGCATCAAGTCTCAATCTATCAGCTTCCATGGTGTGCCTTCTACCATTTCTGGTGGATGGCTCCACATGAGTGTTTTCTACCACTCCATGATCTTCCGCATGTGGCTGCTCCATATCTTGAGGCTCATCCTTTGGAACCAAGAGTTCCTCCTCTACATGCAAATCCAACTCCCTCTCAAGGGACAATCACATGGATTTCTCCTCATCAAATTTTATATCCCATCGCACAACAATCATTATGCTATTCGGAAAATACACCCGATAGTTGTGGGGAGTTTAAGTGTACCCCAAAAATATCCCAGTCTCAGCTGTTGGTTCCAGCTTCTTCCTGACGTCTTTGGTCACATGCACATAAACAAATGAGCCAAAAATCTTAAAATGTGAAACATCAGGTTTCTTACCAGTAAAAGCCTCTTCTGGTTTACTCATGCCAAGTATTCGATGAGGACAATGATTCTGTACAAATACCGCCGTGTTGCATGCCTTTGCCCAGAGATGCAACAGTAGGCCCTGGTCATGCAACATCGCTCTTGCTGCACCCAAAATTGTTCTGTTCTTTCTTTTCTATGACCCCATTATGCTGTGGGTTATGAGGCGCAATAAGTTCTCTCCGAATTCCTTCTTTTTTGTAGAAGTTCTTGAATTCATTATAGATGTACTCACCATCATCGTCGCTCCTAAGAGCCTTCACATGCTTCCCTATGTATTTCTCCACTAGTGCTTTGAACTCAAGAAACTTTGAGAACATCTGATCTTTCTTCTGCATGAAGTAGATCCAATACTTTCAAGAAAAGTCATCAACAAATCACACATAGTACTTATGCTTTGCTGTTGAAGCAGTAGAGAATGGTCCACACATGTCTGAGTGAACTCTCTCAAGAATCTCTAAAGCTCGGTTCTCCTTCTCATGAAAAGTGGCCTTTTCATACTTCCCCATAGTACATCCCTTGCATGTGTCTGACTACGCATGTGTACCCTTGGGAACACTCGTAGAAATCTGCTGCATGACCTTCAAGGCTCTGTGGTGTAGATGGTCCAATCTCCTGAGCCATAACTCACCCTCATCCTGGCTCACCACTTTGTCTGCCTTACCCATCAATGCTGCACAACCATCTACATCAATTTTATAGATATTATTAACTCGAATCCTAATCTTCTTGGCTTGCCTTGTTGTTTTGTGTCGCAGGAAAGCTTTTCCTTCACTGAAAGCAACATCATAGCCTCTATCCTCCAACATTGCAACTGAGACTAATTTTTTCTTCAAGCCTGGTACATGCATTACATCCTTTAATTGAAAGGGTTTACCTAACTGTCTCTAGAAGGTAATGGTACCAATCCTGGTAGCAATGTACTGCCTGATCACCCATTTCGATATTCATCTGGAGGTCCTTCTCCTCCAAGCTACTAAAAAGTTCTTTATCTCCCGTCGTGTGAAAGGATGTACCACTATCCAAATACCACACCGATCCCATTGCACTTGACACCATGCATGGAATGAGCGAGAAGTCAAGCTCAAATTGGGAGGCCAAAGCCTCACCAACTATAGATCCTAAAGCCTTCTTGTTCTTCTTATTTTGTGGACAGTTAGTGGCATAATGTCCATGCTCATGATAGTGAAAACACTTCACTCTGGACATGTCACGCTTCTTTCCATTTACCAGAGTCAGATTTGGAATGGAATTTCTTTCCTTTACCCTTATTTGCCTTGCCTTCTAGAGCACAATCTTCTTCATCTTCATTCTTAGATGAAGATCCATCTCTGGTGTTCTGTCTGAACTCTTCTTGCACCAAATTCGACCAAAGTCGTTCCCAATCTGGCAACTTTTCCCTTCCATTGACAGAGTCCTGATAACTATGCCAACTCTTGGGAAGTCATAGAAGAGCTAGGCTCACCAAATCATCATCAATGACAGTAATGCCAATGCTCCCAAGCTCATCCTAAAATTGGACAAACTTTGTTAAATATTTTGGCATGGAGTCACCTTTCTCCATTTTGATCTTCCTGAGTTTATCCTTCAATGCTAATTTCATATGATCACTGCTGCTCTGAAATAGATCTGTCAAAGATTCCCACATTGCATATGGTGTCGCTTTTCCATGGAGACTTGAGACAATGTGGTCTCGTACTCCCTCCAATAAGATCCTCCTCGCCTTTGCAACTTTCTTTTGCCATGAATCAATATTTGCAACATCTATCACAACGGGTTTGGGAACATCATTGTCAATGAATTCCTTCAATCCATTTTCCTCTAGTACTACCTCCATTCTGTCTTTCCAAGCAATATAGTTAGAGCTACCCTCGAGTGCATACTCCAATCTCAAGCCATTGAAATCCATTTCAATCTTGAATCCCCTGTAGCACCAAGAAAGTCTTCTGCAAATTCAAATTCTATCCAGCCACAAACTTAGCTTCTCCTCCACTATAGTGATTTCCTGTGCTCTGATACCATATAGAAATTATAAAAACAATATCTGTATCATGGATTCAATCTGATCTAACAATGTACTAAAGCTATATACTGAATCACTTCTACAAGCTAATTGCGGAAATTAAACACAATTTCCAATCACATGGAGCAAAGAAAGAATCAAATCAAACCACAACATAGATAATTTCCCGGGGAAAGCTTGCTGCTCAAAACCCCACTATCTTCTATTGTATATTCAGCATGGAAACATGAAACAATTACAATGCACTCTTCTCACAAGTGTCTCCAACACTCAGCTAATTGTCTCACACTGTCCTGGACAAAACTGGCCAACACTTAGCCAATTCTCAGCCTCTAAAAAGCCTGCCTTTCTTGCGCAATTCTTGATGAATGCAATCCCTATTCTTTAGGAGTTTTTGCTTTCCTAAACTGCACAAGGATCATGGGTAATCCAATGATTGTTTGGTTGCCTGGGTGCAACCGAATACTCCTACAACTGATAGTTAACATCCCTTTCACCTTTGTCTCAACTAGGTCTCCACTAGAACTAAAATGCATGCAAATAATAATAGTAAATCATCAGTTGCATGTTATATCACTGATTGTGAATTAAATAATATTTAATTTACTTGATCTCTAACTATTGCAACAAACAATTACGTCTAGCTCAAGTGGCTTTAACTCACCTAACTGAGTTAACTAATTACTCATGCATTAAACTAATGCACCAACTGCACTTTCAACTCTGTTACAACTAGAGTTACTCTGCATACCTCACCAACTACCCTCAACTCGAAATTCATGAGCTAACTAATTTTATCACACTCAGTTAACTATTACAAGTGATTATGAGATAAGATTACATTTTATTGTCCATATTAATTAAGGGAAAATTAAATAGACACTGCACAAAATTTAGCCCATACCAGTGTAGGTGTTGCTAAGACCTATTGTTCCCACACTAGTGTAGGTGCTTCTTAGACCTATTGGTCCCACACTAGTGTAGGTGCTGCTTGGACCTATTGGTCCCACACTAGTGTAGGTGCTGCAATTTCTTGTTGGAATTAAACACTGAGCACTCTCATTCCTCCAAACACCTTATCTGTTTTGAAAAATCCAGAATCCTTGCTCCTGCTCCCTTCCATTCCACCCGAGTCATTCAGGAAGCCCTCAAAATCGAAAAGCATCCTAATAACCTCAACCGTGATGATTCTTCTCAATTGAGTCATTCCTGTAAACCCACGGTCCACTTCCTTTCATCTAAACACCCTACCACTAATCATAATTCTAACCCATCCTAACCAATCTTAGCCTTTTGCCCAGCCTACCCCCCCCCCCCCCCCCCACCTCTTCGCTTTTTCTTCTATTTCTTTTCTTTTTTATATTTAGTGAGATCCTGTATTTCATACATCTTTCAAAATTCTGTTTAAGGTCATTCAAGTGGCTGCTTATTTTCTTGGAATAAATAGTGATATCATCCAAGTAAATAACAATTGATTTGTTAATGAGTCCTTTAAGGCTGTTTCCATAGCTATTTGAAATGTGGTGCTTGCATTAATCAAACCAAAAGGCATTTTTTGATAAGCATATGTTCCCCATTTAGTTATAAACGTGGTTTTCAATCTATCATCTGGATGAACTCGGATTTGGTTATATCCTGAAAATCCAACAAGAAAAGAAATGAGCTCAGAACCAGCTACTGACTGCAGTACTTGTTCCATGGTTGGAAGTGGAAAATTGTCTTTCTGACATGCTTTATTCAAATTTCTAATATATATATATATATATATACATGCACTAAATTGGATACCCATATTGAATGCCTAACAAGAAATATGATTTTGGCCTTAAGAAGTTTATTCAGCTTTGATTTGATTTGATTTTAGAGGTTTGGATGAATTTTCCTTAGTTTCTGTTACACTAGTCTATCATTAGAGATCATGGATATGGTATGTTGTATAATAGAGGTATCATAAGTTTTGAGATCAGAATAATCCCAATCAAATATACTTTTATATTTATTCAACGGTCGAATAAATGATAATATTTTATCAGAGGACATATATAGACTAGATTGATATTCTAAGGCTTGCCATCATTTCCAAGGTTTATTAATTCAAATTTCAGAGTTGAAATTTGAATTTTGGCATTAGTTACCTTTTTAAATCTGTTTTTGAGATCATACAAATCTTCCAATTTGACTACAGTTTTGGGTATTGTATTTTCATCTTCAACGTTCTGTTCTAACTGTATGTCATGCTCATTTTCATCTATGATTTGGTCATCGTATGACCCTTCTGATGTTAGAAAATTCACAATATAGTAGTCATCATTGAAGACTCACCAATTTGTGACATTATTAGGAATGGATGGTCTAAAAACTATTTCAATAGAAAATCTATCAGGACTAAATTCCTTAGATGGTATGATTTTTGATGCAACATTTGCTAAAAGATCAGCACTAGCATTTTGTAGTCTTGGTACAGGAGAAATGTTAAATGCCAAAAAATGAGATGTAATATCTTGGAATAATGATTGATAATTTCTAAGATGTCCAGAAAGGAAATCAATAGTATTTCTCACATGTCTAATGATGATTTCCGAGTCTCCAAAAACCTGCAAATATTTGATATTAAGGCCAATCGCTTTATATAATTCTTGTATTAAAGCCTCATATTTTGCAGTATTATTTGTACATTCTAATTCTAACCTGCAAGCTAACATGGTATTTTCACCTTCTGGGCTGATTAAAACACAACCAGCTTCTACACCATCATTAGATTTGGAACCATCAAAGTACAATGTCCAAAACAAAGTTTTAACTATTGGTTTATTTACAAAAGTTTTTCACTTGGATGTATCTGTTTGTGAAATTTTTTCAATCTGTGAGATGATAGCATTGTCCAAAAAATATGAATTTTCTGTTAAAATTCCCTAAAAATGATTCAGATGAATAATTCCCAATAATATTATTATTTAATGATATTGGCTCATTATCACCTTCGAATTCAGTCACTGTATCTTTCAAGTGTTTTTCTTGGTCAAATCGAATTTGATTTGGCTTCCTATTGTAAGGAAGCCACATGTGAGATCAATCTGTAGAAAAATATCCATGGAGTTTTTCAGACCAGTATCTACTTAGTATTAGATCGTAAAATTCAGGAATGTTAGCAACCAAAATATCTATTATTTGACAGACTTTGGGAATTGATGAAAGTCTAATGCTGACATAATTAATTTCCCCTAAGACCTCTACTTTAGTTCTATCAAGCTGTACTATGCGGATGGAAAATTTTTGTGGAGTTATCTTCAGCTTGGCACAAATTGTTGTAGGCATTATATTTGAAGAGGCTCCCGAGTCAATCAAACAATTATGAAGATTTTTATTGAAAAATTCATAAGTTAAGAGAAAGGGAGGTGTGTGTGAAACTAGATTTGTCACCGATCTGGATGACATCGGTAGGATGGAATTTATTTGAAGAAGTTGGGGGTTTTCCTATGCGTTTAGCAGTGTGAGATTCAACAACATCATGTAAAGGTGATGCAGGAACTACATTCAGTTCTCTAAGTAAGATTTTATGTTTTTGTTTCAGTTTGCTAAGTTCATGTAATGAAATGTTTGCGCTGGTCTTTTTCATATCTTCCAAAATATTATAATCCATAGTATCAATGACTACTAGGGTAGATAGAAAATCTTTCAGATTAATCACATCATTAGGATTACTACTAGGGTCTTTGATGTAAAGGGAATATTTGATGAAGTCAGATTTGGCTGTGAAGTTTTGGGAGAGGACTTATTACTGCTTGCTTTTTCCTTAGCAGGGGGAGTTTGAGTTTTCTATTTTTGATTTAAATGAGTTGTATCAGCAGGCCCTTTTCTTCTAGTGCTAACAAGAAAAGCCTCTTGATCTTCTTCACTTGGAAGAACAAGGTCCCACATTCCATTTAGTTCAACTATTTCTTCATCTCTAGTTTCTTTGTCTTCAGTTTCTTCTTCCCCTTCTTCTAAGTAAGACTTAGCATTAGATATGGTAATTGGTGGCTAAGAGTTAGAAGAGTGTTTTTTCTTAAAAGATCTAAATGGCCCTTTTTCAGTAGAAGATTCAACAACTTGTTTTTCATTTCAACCATTTCATTAGACATGTTCTTTAACACTTTCTACAGGCCTTCAAGATAAAAAAGATCTTTCTAGACTTTCTTTTTAGAATCATCTTTGAAAGACACTTTCTTAGATTATCTATCTTCTTGAGAGCTTTTATTTTCAAGAGAAACTATGCGTTTTTCCATAGATAAGGCTTCTTTCAGGTTTGCTGCTAATGTTGATAACTGTGCTCTATTTACAAAAAAGGCTATATTAGAGGGAAGAGAAGATATATACCAGTCAATTTGAACATCAACGCCAGGAGCTGACGTAGTAGGGATTTTATTGAGTAATTTATTGAATATAGAATTTAAGTTATTGATCTTTTCTCCTGTTTTAGCCTTGAGATTGGATAATTTATTGATGAGCGATGCAATGGTTCTATCATCTCCAAATTTAGCTAAGAATTGTTCTTCAAACATATCCCAACTAGTTATAGAGTGAGGGGGTAATGAAAAGTACTAGTATCCTGCAGATCCTATAAGAGTATATGGGAATAATCTAACCACACAATATTCTTCAGTGAATTCATTTAAATTTATGGCTAACATATAGTTGTGAAGATGTTCTTCTACTGGTAGACCATCATCATGATTAAATCTGGGAAACCATCTTTCAGGATGTTTAGGAAGAGGATGAAGAGGACTTGGCATTACTACAGCGCATGGATTATTCCATGGTTGTATTCGCGGTGGTGGTTGTTGTCCTACCACGATGATAGGAGTATGGATGGATGAATATATTAGTGGGATATGAGTCGAAGAAGAGGCAGGTTGCCTACCTGAACTAGAAGAACTAGCACCAGTAGTTTGAATGAGAGCTGTTGAAACGTGTGGAGGGAATGAATGGATTTGAGATGGAGAATTGGATAAAACCTCACTAATAAATGTTTGTGATTTGGATTTATTTGTATTCTTTCAGAAATAATTAATGGGAAATTCCAAAGGAGGAATTCCAATTTTCTCACTTAGAGAACGAGTCAAGATTTGTCTAGGTTGTAAAATAGATGAAACACTTTCTTCAGATGGTTGAGAAATTACAGGTTTTTCAGCCAAAATAGAGATTTGTTCTAACTTCTCTATTAAAGTCTGAACTTTTGGTGATTTAGATTTATAATCTGAAGAAAGTAATCTCTGGGATTTACTAGGAGATTTTGGAGAAGATTGTTCAACTCCTGATCTTAAAATAGTAGTTCTGGACTGAGATCCAGAAGTTGGAGGGGATCTAGAGGGAGAATGTCTATTAGGATGACTTCTTGATTTTTTATTGGTTTTCCTTGCCATTGACAATTGGCCCTCCTTCTAGCGCCAAAATGTTGAAGCCCCAGAATTCCATTGCAACAACATGGGGGATAACCACCCGGTCCAGACCTTAAAATCAACTCATTTTCCGTTTGGTATAGTGGCTCCAACTGGGGATAATGGGACCAGTTTCCCAGCAAAGAATTGATATGATGATGATGGGACTGATACAAGGTGAAATGGAAAATGATTTTAAACTAATGGAAACAATCTATTTAAGTAACAAACACATGCATCTATTTAATATGATATTTAACTTATATACCCGGGAATAATTTAAATTATGTGATCTACAAAGGAATCTTAAAGAAAAAGATAATAAATATCATTCAATTGCTAAAAGAGATGAAACTGTTTAAAGATAATTATTTTGAATAAATAGTTAGGCAAAATAATTGTGAAACTATATCACATATATCGATTGATTATATACTTAACAAGGAATTACAATTGAAAAATCATGCAATAGTGTTTAATGAAAACTATAATCCAAATCTCATACACAATAAAATATTTATTGCTAAATCATAGATAGAACTCAATCGTAAAGATAATAGTACCAGATATGAGAGGTTATATTCATGAAATCAACAATGTTTACCTTCTCTTATTTTCAAACTGTTGAGGAGGTAAATCCCCTCTGCGGACAGAGGCGATCCCTACTAGCCCAGCAGGGGTCTAGCAACAAACAAACAATGCTATGACGCAAGCTCCTAGTTACGAATGAAAGACTTGGGATAAGAACCTACCTGGATTCCAACACTAGATCTGAAGAAGAGATGTCCCCGTCCTTCGGCCCTGGCAGATCACAATCCTTCCGCGATCTCCGCGGATGAACACCTGCACACAGAAGAAACGAACAGATACAAGCATAGGAACCAGCATACGTAACTAAACATCGGTCAGAAAAGATATTACTCGCATTAACATGATGGAAAAAGGATTGGAACCATAATCATAGTCATCTATTAAAATGATAAACGAATAGAAGTTACAACCAAGTTCTGACGTCGCAGCTTCCTTCGAACGGGTCTCCGGTCGTCCACGTCTCGCAAAGCTCGCCAAGGGAAAGGGAAACCTCTCCCGAGTCTCGTAACAATGGTCTCCTCGCTTGAATGGGCCTTAAGGGAAAGAAGGGATTCTTTACAGCACAAAGGCACTTGGGAATAGGGAGATGCAAAGCTTCAGCACTTCCAGACTAGCTTGCCATGGATTTGAGTAGGCTTTTATAGATGGGGAAGGAGGGAGTTGGGATCCCTATTATTATGGGATTGGCCCTATCAACAAGGAAGGTTCCATGGAAGGTGGCAAAACCACTTCCCTTCCATAGAACTCCCGCAGCCAAACCTCCCAACTCAAGATAGGCAATGGTTGTGAGTTTGTTTGAACTCAACTTCCGCCATCCATATTTAAAAAGCAGTCCCTAAAATGGGTGGCGCGATTGCTGCTCTATGACAGAGCGCCAAGTGGCGCGACCTCTTTACAGGATTTCCCTGATTGGCGCGAGCACTGAACTGTCTACCCGCGCCAATGCAAAAAGAGCTGTTTTTCATGGATTTTGCAAGGAGATGTCTCAAGGGGAAATGAAGATCATACTCAGAGGGATGCAATGATGATGTTTTCAGTGCATGACAGTGTTCACAGGTCACGTTATGGGTCCTCCATTGTGCGGGACGGGGAATGGTAGGGACGGTGACAAATTACTGTGTAACAGATGCCCCCTAAAGCATGAGGCCCGAGAGAGAGAGGGGTGAAATGCTTTACGAGAACATGTCCAACTGAAGGCCCGCCTTCGGAAAACCTGCACAGAAAGATACAACTGATATCTCAAGTACATGATGTATATATATGGTATGGACGCAGCCATCCGAACAGAGTATGCTATAATCCAGATCTAGGGTATGGGCGCAGCCATCCAACTAAGATCAAACAAATAGACTCAGGTATGGTCGCAGCCATCCAATCATTGAGTCATGTACATAATGACAATAATCCACAATCGCAGCCTGGATTACAACAGACACAATCCAGGGTCTTGCGCTCCATCTCGACCCAAACAAGTACAAGTTCTAGCATGCGAATGTGTGAGCTGATGTCGAACATGCAAGAACATCGTCTGATTACCAGCCGATGATGAAAGCCGTTAACAGACGCGAGAGAAACCACCAATAATGACAATGGTCCTCAAGGTACTACAGGTACAATCTACGGCGTGTGAATAAATGAGCTGACGTCGAACACCCGCAGAATCATTCGATCGGAAGTCAATGATGTAAACTTCACGTCGAATGTGACGAACCTGCCATTGAGGCATGCAGGCTCCAAGGTACCATCAGGAGTCTCTAGACCAACTTCCTGGATAATGAGTTGAAGTCGACAGGAAGTGACCTTGATCGAAGGTGGGCCATAATGATCCCCACATCATCGACACGAGACAGAGGAACATAATGTTTGTTGTGAATTAGGATCATATGAGAAACAGAGGAAGGTTGATATTTGCAGAGGCCAACTTCTCTTGAACATACGAACGGCACGACAATGGACTTGGCAGTATTTGACATCAACGGATCAAAGGTCATGGCGACGAGGCAGTGAACAGATGAGAGGTCAAAAGAGATTACCCAAACCCATGGAAGCAAAGTGAAGCGGCGAGATGAGATGTCCCCAACCCGACACGAATGCAGACAAGTGCCATGTTCAAGAGCGACATACTGCCGACGACAACGACGATGGTTCCATTTTCCCCCCACCATTTCTGGCGAGTACCCAAATTATTTTTGATAACAAGCTTGAAGGGGATAGCATATGCTTGTGATATAAGTCCGCCCTTCGGGCGAATCCATCCTAGTGCATTTAACGAGTCCTAGGAAGGAGAAAATCGGAGAACGTCATTGCGACGGAATCCAATGTCATCAGGGTTTAACGAGTCTGACAAAGGAAGAACTCGGCGTCTTTTCATGTTTAGAGAGTTTGAAAAGACAGCGGAAAAGAAAACTCCACAGGTCCCTTTTCGTAAATAGTTCCCCAGATCCGAAAAGGTAGAAAACAATATCCAGGAAAACCTCCTAGTCGCGATAGGCTAGGGTATTCCTTTTTCGTAATCAATCCAGCCCAGCCCGAAAAAGGGTTAAACTTATACTGGGTGAATGTCGATTCGTGTCCATTTTAACGAGATCGAAACGACAAGGGCCTCGGCGATCTTTTCATATTTAGAGAGTCAGAAAAGAGCTGAAAGATGACTCCAGAATGACTTTTTCGTTTATTTACCGAGTCCGAAAAAGTATAAAATACAACTCGTTTCCACCTTTTAAGTCGCAAAAACCTGCCGCTGCACATACCCAACAAGCGTAAAATCCATTTTCAACATAATACATGCAAATATTTGACAAAAAATAACTTTTAAAGCTCATTTAACGTCGAAAAGTTATAAATATGTCTAATGGTAAAAAATAAAATTACTTTTTACTATTTACCTTGTGGAGAGAAACAGTGGTCCATTTGGAGCAGAATCTTCTGACGGTGATTGCGACCAATCCAGGCAACCATTCAGCGTCTCGTCTGTGGCAGGTAAGAGGCGCTCCTTTTCTCTTTCTTTTCATGCATTTTTTAATGATTTCCCCTTAGAAATCAGCTCTTTAAGGGCACCTTTGAATTTTTAGGGCCGGGCCAAGTGGCGCGGGTATCGGGCACGGACCCGCGCCACTGAGCTCTTTTTACCAAAGGGCCCGCGCCACATGGCGCGACTGTCAGCAAAACAGTCGCGCCAGCGGTGGAACCCAAATTTCCGCCTAAAATTCCACTATTTATGCCAAATTTCTTGAATTTTGAAGCTTACAAAAGATCTAATCAGGGGTTTTGGACCATGTGAATGCAGATAAATAGTCAGAATGGCAATCGAATGGAAGGAACGAGAACACGAAGATGAGGACGAAGAGGCCATGCAAAGCCAAGCATGTATGAATGCTCTGAGAGACTGTGGCTTAAAAAAGTTCTTCCTCACGCCCTGCTTACGAGCTCAGCCTGAGCTCCTCCAATATCTAATCAACCTCTGGGATGAAAATGACCAAGTATTCAGAATACGAGACCAGGTGTTGGAATTGGAGGTCACTGACATTTATTTCATCACTGGATTATCCCGCAGGGGTCCAATCCCTGTACTGACTGGGAGCAGACCATCAGGGGAAAAGATGGAAGAAGTAATGGCGCGGGTGTGCCGTGGGGCACAAACAGGAACAGGGAGTAAGAAGGTATACATCTCAACCATCCCTGATCTAGCAAATAGAGTTGTACTCCACACCATTACGCGGGCTGCTGGATCGCAGGCACCGCACGAGGCTACAAAGACTCAACTCTTACTGGCCTCAGAATGCATGGGTCCCCGACTGTATGATTGGGCAACAGCCGTCACGATCAACATGAAAAGGCAGCTCACAAAGTGCAAACAGAGCAAACTGAAGCAGTTTGGGTATGGTTCCATCTTGGTATCGTTCATTCTGGAACGCATACCAACCTTCCAGGGCCAAGAGGCCCATGTGGCGAGTCCGGTACCACGAGAGCCGAGAATGGCTCGCTGGGCAGCACTGATGCCCAGATCTGGAGGCGGGCAACAGATGTCCTGGAAGCCCGAGTTCTTCAGGTGGTTACGGCGCCAACTGATCGTTGTGGAAGATTGGCCCTATGCGGGAACTGACTTTACAGGGGACCCAGATCTCCCGCTACCAGAAGGAGACCACTGGGATGAAGAGCTGGGTAAGACCTCATATTTTGATTTTATGTTTATATGTTTTTTTTTTGTTAATACACACTTGTCTAAACACAATTATATATGCATGCAGATGTAGGACCTGAGAGACCAGCCGGGATGTCTCCTATCTCCCGGAGGACACAACTCGCCCCTGAGATCCAGGGGGAAGGCACCGGAGGAGAGGCACTGGTCCAGAACCTCGAGGGGATTGCCCATGGGATCCCAGACTATGCCCGGCTGTCAGACGTACCGATGGAGTACCGGCGCCATACGGTGGGAGTTCCAAACCGGCTCCACCGAATCCTGAGGCGGCTAGTGCGTGCAGTGCTTAAGTCTCTTTTCCTTGGGTCTCAATACGACTTCAATGAACCTGCGGACACACACTTATTTGGATGATACAAACACATGATTGATGAGTTAAATGAAATATAACACTATGCGTAGCAAGCTGAATAATAAAGCATGTGGCAAAAGGAAATGCTATCAATAGCACATCATTAGGGTCATGCTTGCGTGTTGTTCTAACCACAGAAGAAACAATTATTTATGGCAGAACACCCTTCACTTCCTTAAATGGTGTCGGTGATAATATAAATGTCAATAAAAAAAGTTATCAACATTCATTTAGAAAGCACAAATAAAATTAGCATCATTAACACATGTATAGAAAACTACAACGCATAAATGATGTAATTGGATACACAGTTTCATCAATCAAAAGATGTTAGAAACTAAAAATGAAATACTCATAGTGTTCACACATCAAACCACATCAGATCCGAAAGGAATTTAACAAGTATCTGTATTCATATTCAAAAGTGTAATCCCTCTATACAATGCACTATAACTCTTTGAGTCCCAAACAAAATATCCGTACAATATTCTCGAAGGAAATTTTTATAGACCAAAACTTGCCCTTTGGGCTTCCTGACTTTTCACCTTCCCAACTGTTGGGCTACCTTGTGACCTGGATGAAAGCTGCGACCTGCGACCTGGCTGGGAGTGCGACCTGCGACCCAGTTGTGAAGTGCGACCTGCGACCTAGTTGCAAAGTACGACCTGCGACCTACTGTCATCTGATCATGAGAATGTGTGCGTGATCATGAGGTCAGGGGCATCAACTTGCTTCTCTCTGAGAAATTTCTGCCACGCACGGTAAACTGCCGCTATTGGAGAAATCAAGGGAACTTCTTCCCTTAATCGATGCAGGCACTCCAAGGCATTTGGAATCAGAGTCTCTCTTTTGAGCGTGACTTGGTTGGCTAACGAGGCCAGTTTGGTGTAGATCCAAAATGGTGTAACAATAAACTTACCCAAGTTCTCCTGCGATGCTGCAAGATCAGGAGCAGCAACGACTTGTTCTGATAGGTTGCAGAAATGTTTGAATCTCCTGATCCACCTGTCCCCATGTCTTCTCGTCGCTCAATGCACCAACGATGGAATGTGGTGTAGTGCATGCATTGAGTTGATGCCGCTGATCAAATGCTCGTATGCAGCCATTACCTTTTCTAGGTCCTTGGATAGCTTATCCGTGGACTGCATTTTAATCCGAATCTGGACCTTGGCATCTTGGGTGTGGATCCAGTCTTTCTTGGGCACGTTCTTCGGAGCCTGTGGGTACTGACCTGTCCATTCTATCATTCTGTCCAATGCGGCAGAGGCCTCCCTTAGTTGTTCGCTCCTCTGCTTGGTCTCTACTTGGGCTCTCAGTAGGGGAGCAACTGTTTGTTTTATAGTGAACATTTCCCCATAAACTTGCCTCATGGTGACCTCCAATACTTCCAACTCTTTTCGAACGGTGAGCAGCACTTCGTTAACAGGGGCGATTTTGTCTTGAAGCTGTTGAATCTCCTCCTTTAACGCTATTTTTTCTTGCTCCGCCCTTGCCTCCCTCTGCTCCGATTATTGTAAATTATTTTGTAAAGAGAGGATCTCTCTACTCATTCGGTTTAAATTTTCCTCCATGCCTACGGAAAAAGCAGTGCCAGCCGATGCTATCATTACTAGGTTAGTCCTAGTATCCAGGACTATATCTTTCTCTGTCACAGCTGTGATTGGGGCAGAAGGGTTTCGTGCCAGACATCTCCTTTTCTCCTATCAGATCTTGAAGGAGAACTAATCATATGTGAACCTTGTAAGGTTAAATACTTCTTCTTCTTGCCCTTCATAAGAGCTGGGCTCGGAGAGTGCAAACCGTGTATTGGCTACAGGCACTTCGAGGGGCTGCAGCTTAGTTTGTGATCCTGTGATTGGAGGAGATGTCTCGATATTATTTGATCTTAGATCCTCCTCTTATTTTCTTTTCCTTTCTTTCTCTTCTTTCTGAAGCCGTTCTGCTTTTGCCTTCTCCTGTTCTTCCTTCTTCTTGTGCTCTGTTTCTGCCGCTGCTTCTTGCTCTGCTTTCTGCTTGCGTTCTGCTTTTGCCACTACTTCCTGTTCTTCTTTATTCTTGCATTCGACTTCCACTTGATCTAATTCCCTTTTGTGCTGCGGTTCCGCCTCAGATTCTGCCTACTTCTCTTCCTTTCTTCTTCGGGCCTCTTCTGCCTGCTTCTTCTTTTGCTCTGCCTTCAGGTTCTTTTTACGCTTTTCTTCATCCTCTTTTGTCTTCTTTTCAATTTCGCACTGAGCTTCAGCCTCTTTCTCTTTCTGTTGGGAGGTAGTGTTGTGGCCTGTGCTGGTTCAAGGCCTCTTGGCCTGAGAAGAAGAAGCGCCTCCTAGTTCAAGGATCCTTTCCTCCAACGTGTGATCATTTGGATCTTCTTGATCAGACCATGCCCCCGGAGGAAGTTCCCTATCTGAATTATACCAGTTTCTTTTCTCATCCTCATACGGGCATTCCGTATGTTGATAGCTCCATTTGAACTTAGCCCGCTTACAGTGATCAGGGACTATCCTGTCTGGGTCATATGCCCAGTGGTCCAATGGCCCTAGGCGAAAAATTCTCATTTCTTCTGCCTCTGCCTCTACCTCTCTGAAATATTTGACCATGTAGGCACCGATGGTGAGAGGAAGTGCAGGCCACGGCTTCTTCTTACCTTTAGTCAGGACCTTAGAGAAACTAGAAGTCATCTGAGAACAAACCTCCTGAAGGAGCATTTTATCTGTAACAAAGCAGGGCATAGCATGGGGAGTCTTGAATGAACCAAAGACTTGAAAAAAGGTGTATTGGGCCACAGGGAACCAATGTGCCACCTTGACTAATGTCTCCATGGCTCACCAGGACATGCATGGAGTGTCTTGACCGAACAGTTTCCTGTACAGTGCCAGGATGAAGACTTGCGAGATTGGCTCTATGTATTTCTTATACCTGGAGTCCCAAAACACTTTTGTCTCTATGTGAATTGGGCGCGCCTTCTCTGGATCCCAGCTGTGGGCCCATCCCTCGAAGTGGCACCGAGAACAAACAACATCCAACAAGTAATAAGCCATATAGAATTTAGAGGAATATCCCTCCTCTGGTGCTAGTGCCAAGATATGTTTGTCTGGAGAGATGCCATCAGCATGCTGGCCCAGTTGAAACGAGTACCATGGACGGTGATATAATTCATCAGGGATACCCATGTGCCGCTGAAAGTGGTGGCATCGGGACGACCATACATATTGCAAAGCATAGCTGCCACCAGCTTATATACCTTCCTGAGACCCACCACCAGATATTCCTGATCTTTCTTGACTTTGAACTTTTCAGGCTCCTCCCACCACCCTCTCAGGGTATCTGTTATGGCGACTGCATGGGTGGTGGCCCATTATTCTATGAAGACCTTCTCTCATTCCGGTAGTGAGTAGTAAAAATTTTCATCCGAGCCCTTGAGAGTCGCAAATGCTTTACCTTCATGGTCTCGAATTACCCATTTTTTGGGGTCGGTGTTTTGTATGATCCACTCAATGACCTCCGCGCATGGGAATATAGCAGGGTGGGCACCTGCATAGTGGAGTCTCGACCTTTTAACTTGTATGTACACTTCCCGGTCGGGGAGGTCCTCTGGAAATTCTGGCCAAGAAAATTCCTGGTATACTTGATACCATCTCATCCTGTCCCCTTTAGCAAATGTACACAAGGTGTCCCTGTAGATTGGGGGTGGGGACATTGGTATATCCATTTCTATGTCTTCTATTTTTGGGCTCTTGTTCTTTATGCGGGCTGCCGGAGGTCCCATGTCACTCGATTCTGAAGAAACGGGGACACACTCTAAGTCTGCTTCGAATTCACCTGTCATGTTCATGAAATAATCCCAGGATAAGAAAGATGCCATCATGATAAAAGCCCAGGCACAGTTTATTAACTTTTCCCAACTGAAAACACAGGGAGGGGCGAGTTAGCAACCTGCGACTGGGTCGCTGGGTCACAAATGCCGGGTAGTTCGAGGAAAGTGCGACTCTGCAACTTGCGACTGGGTCGCTGGGTCGCAAGGGCCACAAACAACAGTTTGGAGGGCGGCTGTGACCTGGCGACTCAGCGACCGGGGTCGCAGGGTCGCAGAGGTCTTGAGTCGCACTAGGGCTGGACGGGTTTTTTCGCGCGCGACGTGGTGAATATATTTCTCTTTAAATTTAAATAATGCAAGGCTAAGTGGGCCATCAAAATAGAGGAGGGGAAGAAGTTTCAAGAGAAGAACACATATCAAGGAGGCTGGATGAATTTTGGCTGCAAGATTGTGCAAGGAGGGGGAGTGTTAGGGAAATATAGGCATCTCAAGTATTAAAGGTTCAAGAGGAGAAATGATGGAAGGTTTTAAAGGCTAAGGTAGAGGTAACAGGGCAACAAAGTAAAAAAAAAGGGAAACAGCAGGAGGAAACGACAACTTACCCAGGAAAATCGCGTTCCAGTCGGTCTGTCAGAAGCGTTTTTTTTCTATCTACCACATGCACAAAATGTGACCTAGCGACCCTCCTATTTATAAAAGGGTCACGTGTGCGAGCCATTAATGAGGTCACTAGGTCACACGTTTCATGTTTTTAAGGGAGGCGCGACCTTGCGACCTGGGGTCACGGGGTTGCGAACTTGAAAAATCTAGGAAATCAGTGACTTAGCAACTTAGCGACTTGAGAGGTTGCGAGGTCGCTAGGTCGCAGATTTTGGGAAAAGGACCATCTTATGACTCAACGACTCTTAACCTCTAAAAATTTTAACTTAGCTTTTTTTTGATGCTCAGGGGGCTCCAAAATTTTAGAGGGTGAATTTTTGGATGGTGTTGTAGAGGCTACAACAAATGGAAATTCACTGGCAGGGCCCAGAATCTCTACTGATGATTTGCCTTAGTGGGGTGAGGGAGGGGCCTTAGTAGGCTGTTCCTTTCACCCTTAGGTTTCCATGCTTTAGCCTTGCGTACCTCACGAATTTGCTTTGCCTGCTTGCCTGTTTAGGTGCTGGTTGACCGAGTTTTACTGCTGGTTTCCGGACTGGAAGGGTTGGAGCGCTCCAGGGATTTGTAGGATCTGGTATGATTGTTCCGTCCTCATTGTGTTGCTCCGTTGCCTGCGAACCTCTCAGCCTTGGTGGAGTCACTGCCTAGGAGTCACGGACGTTGCTCCGCTACCAGCGAGCCTATTCAGTACCTCGATGGAGTTGTCGAATCACCTCTCCACACAGGAAGCCTTTGTCAATACTTTACCCTTTATTGGTGTGCTATTTCACTTATTTAGGATGTGATCAAGGCACTTATTTAGATGTGCTCATGGCACTTATTTGAGAGAGGCAATTTTTCCTGGGCGGATGAGGGATCTCGACTTATTTTACTTGCAAGAGAGGTTGCTCCTGGTCTATATGAGGACTCTGGGTTTTCTCGGATATCCTTGCGTCACTCGAAGTTAGCTTGGTTCCCTTCCAATCTAGTTACCATTTTAACCAACTTTCTTTTCACAAACACCCTTTCAAGCATGCTAGGTAAGCTATCTACGCTTAGTATCTCGGATTAGGTCATGTATTACCTTTGGGTGTCTGTCGCAGACAAGCTCCTACCATATTGTGTGACTCTTAGGAAATACTTATCATCAACACAGATCCTGGTGCAGTATGCCAAATGCGTGACTTCCACAATGCCTTCCATCTTATTGAAGTTATTAGAAGGACACCTACAAAATGAGAACTAATAACAGAAAACAATAAACTATGGTACATGGGTGGAGATGGCCCTCTTAGGGATATTAAGTGAAGTAATGCTTGAGGTCATGCCCATTTACCGGGAGGACCTCGATTCTTACCTCTAGGGTTTGCAGTTTGTAAGTATGGTACCCTAGCTTCTCTTTAATCTGGAATGGACCTGTCCAAAGGGCTTGGAATTTGGAATGTTTCTCTTTCTCTTCATGAGCTTTATCCCATTTAAGGACCAAGTCTCCTACTTCAAAAATTTTACTCCCTGCGGACTTTTTATCAAACCATCTCTTAATCCGACTTTGGTGGATGGCAAACTTTTCCCGGGTTTTTTGCCTTTCCTCCTCCAGTTTAAGTAATATGTCTATTCAGGCTTGCAAGGTGGGGCATGGGGTACCGTGGATTTCTTGGGACAACTGGAGGGCAGGGAGAGATAGGTGGGGAGGGAGGACGACCTCTTTTCCATATACAAGAAAATACAAGGAGGTGCCAAGCGCGGATTTTGGTGTGACCCGGTCAGCCCAAAGGGCGTTATGGAGGGCGTTATGCCAGTTTCGCTGGTGGAACAACAGAGTCTTTTTGATGATGTAGATAAGGTTTTTATTAGTCGACTCGGCTAACCCGTTACCTTGGGGGTAATAATTTGCAGAGTGTTTAAGTACAATACCATTTTCCAAAGAAAAATCATACAACTTGAAAGACAAAAAATAAGTTGCATTGTCAAAAACAAGGGAAGTTGGAACGCCAAACCTGGTTATGACAGAATGAGTGAAAAACTCTAGTACCTCTTGATCGTTGATTTGGCGTAATGGTATCACTTCAACCCACCTAGTGAAATAGTCAGTAGCAGTGAGAATGTACTGGTGTTGCTTGGAGGAGTGCGGTAATATTTCTCCGATCACGTCCAACCCCCATTGTTGGAACGGTTCCTCTACTGCCACCGAATGTAATGGAGCGGCTGGCCTTGTTTCCCTATTGGTGAATTTCTGACATTGGGTACACTTTCGAACATATGCGTGAGCATCCTTGAAAAGGGTTGGCCAATAGTAGCCTGCACGCATTATTTTGTGGGCAGTGGTATCACCTGCAAAATTTCCTCCGGCTGGCCCATCGTGTAGTTCGACCAGGATGATCTGTGCTTCATCATGTTCCAGGAAACGTAGTAGAACTCCATTGTAATGTTTCCTGAAAATTTTTCCTTGTATTAATTGGTAGGAAGTAGCCTTAAGCCTTATTGCGCGTTTCTGCCGAGTAGTCAAAATAGGATCCATTACGCCATGGGCCAAATAATCCAAAATGTTGGAGTACCAAGAAAGGTTTCTCTACTGTGGTGGATGGTCACTCTAATACATGTCGATTTCTTGCTCCCAACATTCTTCTTCAACCCCGTGTGAGCTTGAAGCCTCCGCGTCCATTTGGCAGAGTCCTTGTCCTTTGATAGTGTGTGCCGGTTTGAACTCTAGGTCATACTCTTGGAGACATGCCATCTAGTTTCCTCGTCTCTCGCCCAGCTCTTGCTGCACGAAAAGTGAACGAACAACTGGGTGGGGGACGAACACTGTGACTTGGTTTTTCAAGATGTATGGCCAGAAATGCTTGACTGCTTTGTATACTGCGTAAGCCTGCTTGTCAATCTCGGGGTAATTCAGTTCAGCGCCTTGCAACCCAGTACTCATGAATGATATGGGTCGTTCATCATTATTAGCGTTTTTCTGCGTGAGAATAGCTGCAAATGATGAATCCGAGGCGAAGGTATAAAAGATGAAACCTTTGCTGAAGTCTGGACTTTGGAGAGATGGTGCTTCTTCTATGGCCTGCTTGATTTTATTGAAAGCTTCTTTCTTAGGTGGATTCCATTTGAAAATCGCATTCTTCTTGATCATCCCCTCAAAGACCTGACTATTTGGGCAAAATCGGACATGAATTTCCGTACAAAGTTGATTTTCCCAAGGAAAGATTGCATGGCCTTTTTTCTACTGGGAGGTGGAATCTGGGCGATGACCTTCGCCCACTCGGGATCTACAACAATGCCATGCTTGGTTATGATGTGGCCCAGAAAATTCCCCTCTAACACGGTGAAAACACTTTTCTTTGGGTTGAGTGAGATCCCATACTTCCTGCATCTTTCGAAAATTTTCCTGAGGTGGCGTACGTGATCACCCCTGTGTTTTGAAAACACGGTGACGTCGTCTAAATATATCACCACGCTTTGTCCTATTAGACCACGAAAAGCTATATCCATGGCTCGTTGGAAAGTTTCCCCCGCATTTATCAATCCAAAGGGCATGCGCCTGAAAGCGAACGTTCCCCACTTAGTCCGAAACATAGTTTTTAATCTATCGGGTTCAGCTACTAGCACTTGGTTATACCCCGAAAACCCATCCAACAAGGAGAACATTTCGGAACTGGATACGACTTGCAATATCTGTTCCATAGGGGGAACCGGGTAGTTATCTTTGTCTGAGGCCATGTTCAGATTTCAAAAATCCACGCACAAACGGATCTCACCGGATTTTTTCCGTACCGAGACCAGATTTGATACCCAAGTGGAGTGTCGAACTTTGAAGATGATGCGCGCATCCAACAGCTTCTTAAGTTCTTTATGAATCATTGGTTCTAGTGTAGGATGCACTTTTCTTAGCTTCTGCTGGAAAGGTTTGACTCCTTCCTTCATAGGGATCATATGTTGAATAATCCGAGTGTCATATGTACGCAGTTCATTGTATGTCCAAGCGAAAACATCTCAGTATTTCCGGAATAGTTGGGTGAAAGCTTGCTTCTCCTGATCGGAACAATATTTTCCGAGGTTGATGAACCTTGGTTCCTCATCTATTCCCAAGTTTATCTGTCGATGTGCCAGAGTGGAACTTTGTACTTTAGTATTGGGGGGCCTGTGGAAACGGTTCTGTAGATCAAACAGTTTTTCAAGCAACACTATTCCCTTGGGCATGGGATTTTCCTTGCATTTCTCTTGTTCTTCCTGCAAGCCTTGGTTATGGTCCATTTCTTCTATCACTGCGTCTTTGAACACCTCGGTGCTGAGCATGAATTCAAGTATCTGCTAGTCATCATAAAAAACACGTAAATTAGTAATGTGATCTGGCACAGATGGTTTATACACTATTTCAATAGAAAAACCATCTCTTAAAGGGGAAAACCTAGCAGTAGCATTAGCTAGAGTATCAGTTGCCGCATTATTCATTCTAATCATAGATTTAATACCAAATGCATCGAAAGCAGAAATGAGACGCCATACCTCTTGTTGGTAAGCTTTTAAGTGCGGAGACAAGCAATGGATGGTATTATGTACCTGGCGAGTGATGATCTCAGAATCTCTGATAACCTTTAAGCATCTTACCTTTAGGTCCAATGCCTTTCTGAGTCTGAGGAATAAGACCTCATATTCGGTGGTATTGTTGGTGCACTAGAATTCTAGCCGGCATGAAATCAAAAACTTGTTCTTTTGGGGGTCTAACAGGATGCAGCCCGTGCCAGCTCCGTCATGCGTCTTGGAACCGTCATAATACAAGGTCCATACAACATCTTCTGGTTTCTCCGGAGCCGTGGGTTGGGGAGGGATTTCAGCTTGGTTTATGATGGGAACAACTTGGTCTTCAGTGATGAGTGTCAGCTCCGATTGGACTTCTGGGCTCACTGGGGACTGAGGGGGGTGATAACATCCGAAGATGGCCTCTCAGAAACACACGCCGAGCTCTTCTTGGGAAAAAATGTCAAGTTCATTGGTAGAGTCCAAGTCAGTCACAGTATGTTTCATATAAGGTTCACTTTCAACTCTGATTTGGTTGTTTCAACTTTTGTAGGGGAGCCACAGGTGAGACCAATCGGTAGCACAGTATCCTTGTAGCTTGCTGGACCAGTCCTTGCTTAGCAGGAGACCATAGGATTCCAGGATGTTTACGACTACTATGTCTATACAATGGTGGACTCTGGAGTCAGAGGATAGGTGGATGATGACATTATTTAGTTCCCCTACAGTGGGTACTTGCGATCTGTCAAGCTGAATAATCCTAGCATCAGTTTTCTCTGGGCGAATGTTCAACTTTTTACAAACAGACAGAGGCATGACATTTGTGGATGCGCCGGAGTCAACTAGGCAGTTATGGATGTTGAAGTTAAAAATTTCAAAAGACAGGAGAAAAGGGGGAGTAGATCCCCTAGAGTTCGCATTTACAACGTTTACAATATATTGGAAGCTCGGATTAGCTTGGGAAGATGTGTTGCTTACAGGTTTGGTAGTCGAGGCGTTGACGAAGGCTTTGAGAATAATCTCTCGTTGGTTGGTGATGCGGGAAAGCTCATAAAGGGAGATGTTGGCTCTAGTTTTCTTCATGTCTTCAACAATGTTGTAACTAGAGTCAGAGTGTGGACTAGTCTTGGTGGGGGTTTTGGGTGACCCTTCCAGTAGCTTTCTCTTTTGGTTTACTCGGGTGTTGTTGGGAGTGGAATTCTCAGGAATAACAGCTTGGTGTTCATTCCCTGGGGGTAAAATTTTCCTTAAGAAAGCCCTCTTCTTCTCTTCGAAGGATTGTTCAGGAACCAGTCCTTTGCTTCTTAGGCTATATTTTCGTACGGGCTTGGCTTTAGGGTCATCGGCCATGTTGATGTCAGTGATGGTATGAGTGCTTTCCCTGCGGATCACATCAAATGCAAGGACGGTAGATCCTGATTCTTCATTAGGGGGCAGATCTTCTTCATCGTCAGAGACATCATCCTCTCCTGCATCCCCTGGGGTTTGATCATCTAGGAATTGATTTAGTACCGCAGTCATGCTACCAATCCATTAGGGGCATGTATTCTTAGAGTGGGCGGCCTGGTGGAAAGAACAAAAATTATCTTTTCCGATTTCTTCCACGTTGAGAACAGTGTTTGTGTTTGATGGAGGTCGGCTGGTTGTAGGGGTATTCTTTCTGAAAAAGGGCTTTTGCGTCTTGGTGCCAGAAGCGAATTCAATGCCCTTTCTCTTTAGATCAGAGACTTCATTGGTTAATAGCTTAAGGGTCTTTGCTATACTCTCAAGGTCAAAAGTATCTTTGTCCTTATCAGAATTTTTGAGTGTGGACGACTGATTCCTCTTCGAGGTGGGTTTGTGATCGTCTTGTCCTTCATGGTTGATGACCCCTATGGATAGCATGTCATTTTCTACGTCCAGTGCAGCTGCGTAATTTTCCGCAAGGGTAGCCCTAGCCTCGCATTTTACGAAAACGACAATGTCTCTGGGAAGAGCTTTTGTGTAATAGTATATGGTGATGGAGTCATCCAATGCCAAGTTTGGGGGAAACTTGCTCAATATGGTGGCAAAACATTGATTAAAATCTATTACCTTCTCTTTCTTTTGGCATTTGATGGTACTTAACTCCGTGAGGAGCATGGAGGGGGTCTTGTCCTCCGAAAACTTCTGTAGGAAAATGCGATGGAATTGGTCCCATGATGTTATAGAGGCACTCGGGAGAGAGTGATACCAGGTGGCCGCTTTGTTCTCAAGAGTGCGGGGAAAAAGATGGCAGGCGACATCATCTATTTGAACTCTCATAATTTGTAGCGAAATGTAGAAGTTACTTATGTGGTCTTCGGCGAGCATGCCTTTCTCAGGGTCAAACTTGGGGAGGTGCTTCTCAGGGTGCCTAGGCATGTCATGGAGGGGACCCAGGAGATCTAATGGGGATTGGCCCATCCAAGCAAGCGGTTGCACCCAACTGGCATGCTCGTGGTGCCTGATTTCAGATTCAGATTCACTTCCCGCACCTAACGCAGATGCTTCCCCTTCATGGTGAGAGTGCTTGTCTTGATGTCCCTCGCGGTTGGCCATATTTCTAAGATATCTCCAATTGTAGATAGGGGCCCTATTTTGGTTTTGACGATGGTGGGCGGCATGGTGACCTTGGCCACGGCCTCTATCTCCCCGACCACTATTCCCTTGGCCCCTATTTCCCTCGCTTCCTGCTGGGGGATGGTGGACCTGATTGTTGTTATTCTGGGTCTGGTTAGGCTAAGGGTCGGGGTGGGGTTCATTCACGTCATGAACTTCTTCTTCAGCTCCTTGGGGCTCTAAAATAGGTTCGTTATTTTGAACAACTGATGCGAGATATTAAACCATCAAATTTACCAACTGAGGCAGGGAATTTACAAGGGCACCGTTGTGAGTGAGGTTAGCAGTAGGGGTCCTAGTATGGGTTAGGAAACTCATGACTGGAGTGAATTGTAAATCTTTGATGAGGTTACAGGAAACTGGGCGCAGAACTCTCAACTGCTCCCTGGTAACTTCGTAATAAAGAGCTTCCTTCCCTTGGAAATCTTCCAGAGGGGGAGGAACAGTGTCATCATTTATGGCCTCCCCTTGGGGAGTTTGTAATGGAATATTATTATTGTGTTGGGAGGCTGCCATTCAGCCCTCCTTCTAGCACCAATTCTGTTGACGGGAAAATATGTTTAGCCAACAGTAGGGGATCTCCCCGATAAATAGTCCCAACTAGACTCTAAACCATTTGGAATAGGGATCTCGTCTGGGGTGTGGGTCCGGCTACTACTTAAGTCTCTTTTCCTTGGGTCTCAATAAGACTTCAATGAACCCGTGGACACACACTTATTCGGATGATAAAAACACATGATTGATGAGTTAAATGAATATATAACACTATGCGTAGCAAGCTAAATAATAAATCATGTGGCAAAAGGAAATTCTGTCAATAGCACATCATTAGGGTCATGCTTGCGTGTTGTTCTAACCACAGAAGAAACAATTCTTTATGGAAGAACACCCTTCACTTCCTTAAATGGTGTCGGTGATAATATAAATGTCAGTAAAAAAAGTTATCAACATTCATTTAGAAAGCGCAAATAAACCTAGCATCATTAACACATGTACAGAAAAATATAATGCATAAATGATGTAATTGGATACACAGTTTCATCAATCAAAAGATGTTAGAAACTGAAAATGAAATACTCATAGTGTTCACACATCAAACCAAATTAGATCCAAAAGGAATTTAACAAGTATATGTATTCATATTCAAAAGTGTAATCCCTCTATACAATTCACTATAACTCTTTGAGTCCCTAACAAAAGATCCATACAATCTTCCCGAAGGAAGTTTTTATAGACCAAAACTTTCCCTTTGGGCTACCTGACTTTTCGCCTTCCCAACTATTGGGCTGCCTTGCGACCTGGATGAAAGCTGCGACGTGCGACCTGGCTGGGAGTGTGACCTGCGACCCAGTTGTGAAGTGCGACCTGTGACCTAGTTGCAAAGTACGACCTGCGACCTACTGTCATCTGATCATGAGAATGTGCATGTGATCGTGAGGTCAGGGGAATCAACTTGCTGCTCTCTGAGAAAGTTCTACCACGCACGGTAATCTGCCACTATTGGAGAAATCAAGAGAACTTATTCCCTTAACCGATGCAGGCACTCCAAGGCATTTGGAATCAGAGTCTCTCTTTTGAGCATGACTTGGTTGGCTAACGAGGCTAGTTTGGTGTAGATCCAAAATGGTGTAACAATAAACTTACCCAAGTTCTCCTGCGATGCTGCAAGATCAGGAGTGGCAACGACCTATCCGATAGGTTGCAGAAATGTTTGAATCTCCTGATCCACCTGTCCCCATGTCTTATCCTCGCTTAATGCAACCAACGATGGAATGTGGTGTAGTGCATGCTTTGAGTCGATGCCGCTGATCAAATGCTCGTATGCGGCCATTACCTTTTCTATGTCCTTGGATATCTTATCCTTGGACTACATTTTAATCCGAATCTAGACCTTGGCATCTTGGGTGTGGATCCAATCTTTCTTGGGCACGTTCTCCAGAGACTGTGGGTATCAACCTGTCCATTCTATCATTCTGTCCAACACGGCGAAGCCCTCCCTCAGTTGTTCGCTCCTCTGTTTGGTATCTGCTTGGGCTCTCAGTAGGGGAGAAACTGTTTGTTTTATAGTGAAAATTTCCCCATAAACTTGCCTCATGGTGACCTCCAATACTTCCAACTCTCTTCGGACGGTGAGCAGTACTTCGTTAACAGGGGTGATTTTGTCTTGAAGCTGTTGGTTCTCCTCCTTTAACGCTGTTTTTTCTTGCTCTGCCCTTGCCTCCCTTTGCTCTGATTCTTGTAACTTATTTTGTAAAGAGAGGATCTCTCTACTCATTCGGTTTACATTTTCCTCCGTGGTTGCGGCAAAAGCATTGCCGGTTGATGCTATCATTATTGGGTTAGTCCTAGTATCCAGGACTATATCTTTCTCTGTCGTGGCTGTGATTGGGGCAGAGGGGTTTCGTGCCAGACATCTCCTTTTCTCCTGTCAGATCTTGAAGGAGAACTGATCATATGTGAGCCTTGTAAGGTTAAATACTTCTTCTTCTTGCACTTCGTAAGAGCCCGGCTCGAAGAGTGCAAAAATTGTATTGACTACAGGCACTTCGAGGGGCTACAACTCAGTTTGTGATCCTGTGACTGGAGGATATGTCTCGATATTCTTTGATCTTCGATCCTCCTCTTATTTTCTTTACCTTTCTTTCTCTTCTTTCTGAAGCTGTTCTGCTTCTGCCTTCTCCTGTTCTTCCTTCTGCTTGCGCTTTGTTTCTACCGCTGCTTCTCGCACTACTTTCTGCTTGCGTTCTACTTCTGCCGATGCTTCCTATTCTTATTTCTTCTTGCGTTCAGCTTCCACTTGATCTAATTCCCTTTTGAGCTGCCGTTCCGCCTCAGCTTCTGCCTCCTTCTCTTCCTTTCTTCTTCGAGCCTCTTCTGCTTTCTTATTCTTTTGCTCTACCTTCAGGTTTTTTTACGCTTTTCTTCATCCTCTTTTGTCTTCTTTTCAGTTTCACGCTGAGCTTCGGCCTCTTGCTCTTTCTGTTAGGAAGTAGTGTTGTGGCCTGTGCTGGTTCGAGGCCTCTTGGCCTGAGAAGAACACAGATCCTTTCCTTCAACGTGTGATCATCTGGATCTTCCTGATCGGACCATGCCCCCGGAGGAAGTTCCCTATCTGCATTATACCAGTTTATTTTCTCATCCTCATATGGGCATTCCGTATGTTGATAGCTCCATTTTAACTTAGCCCGCTTACAGTGATCAGGGACTATCTTTTCTGGATCATATGTCCGGTGGTCCAATGGCCCTAGGCAAAAACTTCTCATTTCTTCTGCCTTTGCCTCTACCTTTCCGAAATATTTGACCGTGTAGGCACCGATGGTGAGAGGCAGTGCAGGCCACGACTTCTTCTTACCTTTAGTCAAGACCTTAGAGAAACCAGAAGTCATCTGAAAACAAACCTCCTGAAGGAGCATTTTATTTGTAACAAATAGGGGCATAGCATGGGGAGTCTTGAATAAAAAAAAGACTGAGATAAAGGTGTTTTCGGCCAGAGGGAACCAATGTTCCACCTTGACTAACGTCTCCATGGCTCACCAGGACATGCATGGAGTGTCTTGACCGAACAATTTCCTGTAGAGTGCCAGGATGAAGACTTGCGAGAGTGGCTCTATTTCTTGCTTATACCTGGAGTCCCAAAACACTTTTGTCTCTATGTGAATTGGGCGCGCCTTCTCTGGATCCTAGTTGTGGGCCCATCCCTCGAAGTGGCACTGGGAACAAACAACATCCAACAAGTAAGAAGCCATGTAGAATTCAGAGGAATATCCCTCCTCCGGTGCTAGTGCCGAGGATATGTTTGTATGGAGAGATGCCATCAACATGCTAGCCTAGTTGAAACGAGTACTATGGACGGTGATATAATTCATTAGGGATATCCATGTGCCGCTCAAAGTGGTGGCATCGGGACGACCGTACATCCTGCAAATCATAGCTGCCACCAGCTTATATACCTTCCTGAGACCTGCCACTGGATATTCCTGATCTTTCTTGACTTTGAACTTTTCGGGCTACTCCCACCACCCTCTCAGGGTATTTGTTGTGGCTACTGAGTGGGTGGTGGCCCATTCTTCTGTGAAGACCTGCTCTCGTTCCGGCAGTGCGTAGTAAAACTCAGCATTCGAGCCCTTGAGAGTCGCAAATGCTTTACCTTCATGGTCCCGAATTACCCATTTTTTGGGGTCGGTGTTTTGTATGATCCACTCAATGACCTTCACGCACGGGAATATAGTAGGGTGTGCACCTGCATAGTGGAGCCTCAAAATTTTAACTTGTATGTACACTTCTCGGTCAGGGAGGTCCTCTGGAAATTCTGGCCGAGAAAATTCCTGGTATACTTGATACCATCTCATGCTATCCCCTTTAGCAAATGTACACAAGGTGTCCCTGTAGATTGAGGGCGGGGAAATTGGTATATCTATTTCTATGTCTTGTATTTCTGGGCTCTTGTTCTTTCTGCGGGCCGTTGGAGGTCCCATGTCGCTCGAGTCTGAAGAAATGGGGACACACTCTAAGTCTGCTTCGAATTCACCTGTCATGTTCATGAAAGAATCCAACTAGGATAAGAAAGATGCCATCATGATAAAAGCCCAGGCATAGTTTATTAACTTTTCCCAACTGAAAACACAGGGAGGGGCGAGTTAGCGACCTGCGACTGGGTCGCTGGGTCGCAAGGGTCGCGAGGCTTAAGTTTTAGGGAGGAAGCGACCTCACGACCTTGTGACCAGGTCGCGGGGTCACAAACGCTAGGAAGTTCAAGGAAAGTGTGACTCTGCGACTTGTGACCGGGTTGCTGGGTCGCAAGAGTCACAAAAAACAGTCTGGAGGGCGGCTGCGACTTGGCGACTCAGCGACCGAGGTCGCAGGGTCGCAAGGTCACAGAGGTCAGGAGTCGCACTAGGGCTGGCTGGGTTTTTTTGTGCACGACGTGGTGAATAGATTTCTCTTTAAATTTAAATAATGCAAGGCTAAGTGGGCCATCAAAACAGAGGAGGGGAAGCAGTTTCAGGAGAAGAACACATATCAAGGAGGTTGGATGAATTGTGTCTACAAGATTGTGCAAGGAGGGGGAGCGTTAGGGCAATATGGGCATCTCAAGTCTTAAAGGGTCAAGAGGAGAAATGATGGAGGGTTTTAAAGGCTAAGGTAGAGGTAACAGGGCAACAAAGTAAAAAAAAAGGGAAACAGTAGGAGGAAACGACAACTTACCTGGGAAAATCGCGCTCCAGTCGGTTTGTCAGAAGCGTTTTTTTTCTATCCGCCACATGCACAGAATGCAACCTAGCGACCCTTCTATTTATAAAAGGGTCACGCGTGTGAGCCATTAATGAGGTCGCTAGGTCGCACGTTTCGTGTTTTTAAGGGAGGCGTGACCTCGCAACCTTGCGACCTCGCGACCTGGGGTCGCGAGGTCGCGATCTTGAAAAATCTAAGAAATCAGCGACTTAGCGACTTAGCGACTTGAGAGGTCGTGGGGTCACTAGGTCGTAGATTTGGGGAAAAGGACCATCTTGCGACTCAGCGACTCTTAACCTTTACATATTTTAACTTAGCTTTTTTTGATGCTCAGGGGGCTCCAAAATTTTAGAGGGTGAATTTTTGGAGGGTGTTGTAGAGGCTACAACAGAGCCCACATGGGTAGATGCAATGGGGAGGAGTATGAATCCATTTTCAGAAACAGTGCTTGGGAAATTGTTCCAAGGCTAGTTGATAAATCAGTGGTCGGTTCAAGATGGATCTACAAGGTAAAGAAAGCTTCTGATGGGAGTGTTGAGAAGTATAAGACAAGATTTGTGGCCCGGGGCTTCTCATAGATTGAGGGGATTGATTATGAAGAAACCTTTGCACCTGTCGCACGGTATTCTTCCATAAGGACCATCCTTGCTCTCTCAGCGCAGATAGGTTGGCACATTCATCAGATGGATGTGAAGACTACGTTCCTTAATGGGATCATTGAGGAATAAGTGTACATTGGGCAGCGAGAAGGTGAACTGTTTGTGTCTCAAGGAAAGTATGCAAGGGAGATACTTAGTAAGTTTCACATGGAGGGCTACAAACCCATGCATACTCCTCTTCCAGGAAACTAGAGGAAAGAGGATGATACATCTGGAGAGGTAGTGGATGCTACTATCTATCGACAGTTGGTGGGTTTGCTCATGTATTTAGTTAATACAAGACTAGAAATATGTTATGTTGTGAACTAGATTAGTCAAGCAATGGTTAAGCCTACCAAGCTCTTTTGGAAGGCGGGTAAGCATGTCCTAAGATATCATAGGGGCACATCTGAGTATGGCTTATGGTAAAGACAGATGGATGAGGTGAAGTTGCATGGATTCATAGATGCATATTGGGTAGGCAGCCCAATGGACAAAAAGAGCACATGAGGAGGGGTTTTTAGTATCAGATCTACAACTGTTTCTTGGTACAACATGAAACAAAGATATATGGCACTCAGTTCGGCGGAAGCGGAATACATGGCAGCAAGTCAAGTTGCATGTGAGGCTATCTGGACGAGGAAGACCCTGGTCGGTTTGTTCGGTTCTCATTTAGATCCTATAGTGATTCATTGTGATAATAAGATTTGCATTAAACTCTCGATTAATCCCATGTTTCATGATAGATCTAAGCATATAGATATTTGGTATCATCATATCAGAGATTGTCTGCAGTGGAAGATCATGTTGCTTCAGTATATTCCTAAGAAAGATCAGGATGCAGATATTCTAACGAAGGCGCCCAGCAGGAGAAAATTTGAATACCATAGAGATAGGATCAGGGTGAAGGATAATCCCTTTCTTATTAAGAGGGAGTGTTGAGATTCAACAAGATGATGATTCTAGTGAAAATTAAGCACCTACACTAGGTGGGGCCCACAGACTATTTTTAGGTGATATGTCTATTTTTAGATTTTGGATGAAAGTCTATTTTTAGCAGTAATCTATTTATAGATGGTTGAGAAAATTATATGGATGGATGGGCTTCTAAGTTTGGAATGCATGTGCGAAGTTGTTTCGTGGAATGCATGTCTAAAATTATAATGCATGTTAATATTTGTTAAGCCCTTAACAAAAATTAGACAATAAATAATTATCTATTTTCAATGAGCACTTGGAACTAGTTAACTGAAGTGGCACATCAATTAGCTAAGTGGATTTCGAGTTGAAGTGGTTGGTTGGTGAACCATGCAGTGGACTTCAATGTAACTGAGTGATACAAATTTGTAACAGAGTTGGATGTATATTTATGTGAGTTTTTATTCAGTTTAACTCAGTTAAGTGAGTTAAACTCAGTTGTGCTAGTTGTAACTAAAGATACACTAGTGAGAGATCAGTGAATTAATTATTTAATTAATTTACAAGTAGTGGTCTCACTTGCAACTGAAGAAATACTACTGTTAACTACATGCATGTCAGATCCAGAGGAGACCCAATTGAGAGATAGGTGAAAGGGCCTGTTTGACTAGTAGTTGTGACTATAATGGTGCATTCAATGCATCTACACACACATTGGAGATGCCAATGAGGATTGCGCAGTGAAGGCAAGGCAAGATCAAATTCATTCAGGGATTTTCATCAGCAGGGATTGCGCAGTGGAGGCAGGCTATCAGGAGGCAGTAAATTGGTGCATGTGTGAACCAATTTTTGTATGACAGTGTGAGATGATTGTATATTGTACTGAGAGCTCTTGGAGTAGAGTTTTTTATGAGATTGTTTCATGATCCATGATAGACATAATATATGATAGTTGGGGTTTTTAGATTTATGCTTTCTCGGTAAAAACATCTTGTTATGTGCAATTGATTTTCTTCATGTGTTTGCAATTGGCAGTTAAATTTCCACAAAAGAATTAAGTAGAAGGATTCTATATTTAACAGTGGATATAATTGTTAAATCAAGAGAGTCTGGTAATACATAACAATATTTATAAAATTTCTACATTGAGTAATTTATTTTTCCTTTTTAATTTTACATTCTTTTCGTATCATAGCCCTAAGTGCAGGATGGTATTATCACTAATCACTTTATCCAATTTGTTCTGCTGCTTCAAAGCTTAATTCTCTTGTTTAATACGCCTATTCAATATCTCTAGTTCATAAATTTCCTGTTTAAGAGTATCAACTAGAGGTTCTTGTGGATTGATAGGAGGTTCTGGATTCATTGCTGCATTTTTCTTCTCCAATGATTCTATGTAATCATATATTTCTTGTTGTATTGGGTCTATGCCTGGAGATCTCCTGATGGGAATACCTTAAAAATTATGTATAGGGAATTTTCAGGGCTATGTAGAGGAGAAATATTGATTGGAGATGGTATTGGAATTTCTTCCTCTAAATTTATAAACCTTGTCTTTTGTGGAAGTGTTTTCTTCATTGAACCTCAGAGTCTAGAGCTCCTTCTCAGTTACAGAGGATTTATATTTTCCTCACTTGTAACCTTGCTCTTATTTTCCATTTTACCTCATATCTTAACTTTTCCTTGCTTCTTGTTCTTCATTAGTTCTGGCATAGTTAGTTCCTCATCATTTTTCTGAAGTGGAGATGCAGGTCTGTCCTTAATGCTTGTGTCAATTTTATTTCTTCTGCTTCTTCTAGTATTGTCTTATTTAGGTAGCTCTGGTACATCTTGGAAATGGTTTCTGATAAGAAAGTTCTCCCAAGAATCTCCTATGTTTTTCAAATGAAACTCAAGAAGGATTTTTATCAACCCATGATGGTGCATAGTATTATCTATAAACTGAATTCTCTTCTGCACGTTTGTAGACATTATTTTTAAGCTATTTAGTAAAAAGAAGGGAAGATTTATTTCACCATCCTCTAAGAAATTCATCAACAATCGAATATGATACACATACATGCAGCCAAATCTGCCTTCACAGGTGATAAATTTCTGTAAATCTAAGAGCATGTTCCTCCATTTATTTTTAAGTGCTGAGCTGGGGATACCCTTTCTGAAAACAAAAATATCTGTACCTGGGTTTTTGAGGATAAATTTCCATGATTCATTGTGAAATTCCTTGTTTTTGAACCACCTTTCGCTAACCCTTGGGAGTTCTGTGGCTTCGGCTATGAATGTCTTAGTAACTGTGAGCTTTATGTCTCTAATTTCAACTTCTATGCCATCAAAATACCTAGAAAAAGACTTTGTGATATCTTTGTGGAAACCATCAAATTTCTCTATGAATTTGAGCCATTTAGCTTTCTGCAACATCTCCTTGATCTAAGGTTATCCTTCCATATATTTTTTTCCCACCGGTTTTGATTTGACTATCAAACCCATAATTTATGTTGTAAAGAGTCTACCTTCATAATTATCATTCTATGTTATGAAGTGAATCAGATTACGGATCTGATGAAAGGCATTGAGGGTTTGTAGGAATAAATAAGTGAGATGGATTGGGGTTTTGAAGAAACGTAGATGGATATGTCATGTCAACAGGTCATGACCATTAATCATTAGGAAGTCTATTGTGGACCATTATGAAACATAATGCAGATGATGTGGTTGATTTGGATATGATGAAAGTCCCAATCATGGTTAACTATGGTAGTGCTCTAAATACTTTTAAAGTCAGAGTAAAGTACTCATAATAAATGTCATTTCACACTTTTTGAATAAAAATATATTATTGTCATTTCATATTTCTTGAAAGAAACATTGCATATTCCTATACATTTATTATATTATATTATTTTTATATAGTATATTAATTACATGTTATTATACAATTTTAATAATATAAATTTTAATTAATATAATATAATATAATTAAGAATTTATAGATTTATATTTATATTTTATTTTAAGTTATTTAAGTACAAAGGACAAATGCATTAGTTGTTCAATTATAATGATTTTTTCTTGAAAAGTTCATTCTTATTTATAGTTACATCAATACAATTTTTTTATTAATTTTATTTTGGTGCAACTTTTGAATTGAATTTAATTATGGTTACATGGATTGTGGTGCAAAAAGTAAATTGAAAATTCATAAATATTATTTTATTATTTCCTTAGGAGGCCCATTTTAGACCGAGCTGCAGAATGTGGAATCAGCTATAGAATGGAATATGACTGTAGAATGGAATGTAAGTTGCAAAACGAAATGTTATTGCAGTTTAGAATGTAGTTCTGTACTACTTATTAATTTTTAGAAAAGAAAGGAAACAAGAGTTTTCTCTTGAATTTTTAGAAATATAATGGAAAATATAGGATGTCAAAACTTTTGATTTTCATCCTATATTTTCTGTATAAGGATGCCAGTTATTGATTGGTTTTCATACTTATACAATTTATTTATTATTATTATTATTTTATTTTTTTTAGATAAATAGATAGATAGAAAAAAAAGCTAAGTCAGGGAAGAAGAGGGATTCTTCTTTACTAACTTCATATAAGTATTATCTTGAATTTTTTTGATAAAATATTATCTTGAAATTGGCTTATGATAGAATTTTAATCGATGTCCATTCACAAGAAGATGTACTTTTCTTCATCAATGGTCCTTATCCTGACTGCTCCATTGTCAAAGACATTTTCAATCTCATAAGGCCCAAGCCAACGAGTCTGAAACTTTCCTTGAAAGTCTTTGAACTTTGAATTGAACAAAAGTGCCCAATCCGCTTCTCAAAACTTTTTCTCCTTGATATATTTATCATGCCATTTGGACCTTTGCTGCGGGAATATACTAGTTCTTTGAACTGCATCTTGCCTAATTTCATCAAGCTGATTAAGTTGCTCCAATCTATGCTTCTGAGCTTCTGATAAATCAAGTCCCAATTGGACTACCATCTTGAAGGTTTGAATATAAAATTATATAGGAAACAAGACTTGCTTCCCATAAACAAGTTCAGAGGGAGTATGTCCTGTTGTATTCCTCCATGTGGTCTGTTGGCCCATAAGGCTTCGAGAAGCCTTTCTGCCTAATCTCTTCTATGGAGATGTACAGTTTTAGTGAGAATTCTTTCAATCACCTTATTGGTGGATTCTACTTGACCATTTGCTTGTGGATGATAAGGAGTAGATTTTCTGTGCTTGATCTTGTAATCTGCCACAAGCTCTTTCACCAAATTGGATGTAAAATGGGATCCCTGATCTGTCACAATATCTCTTGGAACACCAAAGTGAGTGAAGATATCCTCAAAAATAAATTTAACTACAAAACGTTCATTAGCTAAAGGTAGTGCTTTAGCTTCTACCCATTTAGTGACATAATCAGTACATACCAGAATATATTTCTTTTGATTAGATGGTGGATTGATTGGTCCAACAAAATCCAAGGCCCATTTTCAAATAGTTCTATGAGTACCTGAGGTTGTAATGGAATTTCATCTGAAGGAACAAGTTTCCCCATTCTTTGGCAGCTGTCACACCTTTTGACATATTCTTTGGTATCTCTAAAGATTAATGGCCAATAATATCCTAAATGAATGATTTTATAGGCTTTCCTATTGTCAGCAAAGTGTCCACCACAAGGTTCATCATGACATGCCTTAATAATTTCAGGCATTTCATCTTCTCGAACACATCTTCTGATAATGAGATTTGGACCTATTTTATACAATTCATTAGTAATCCATGAGTAATTTTCACTTATTTGAATAATTATTATTTTCTCTCTAGGAAACAATGGTGAAGGTAATTTTCCTGTGACTAAGTAATTAGCAATATCTGAAAACAATGAGTTTTAGTAGTTATTGCAAAAAGATATTCATCAGGAAACTTATCCTCAACTGGAATATCATTTTTGATATTTTGAATTCTAGATAAGAAATCAACAACTGTATTTTGTTTTCTAGGTCGGTCTAGAATGGTGATATTGAACTCTTGTAAGAGTAATATCCATCTTGTAACTTTTCCATTAGTAATAGATTTATTCATTAAGTATCTAATTGCTGAGTGATTGGCGTGAACAAATGTTTCATAGCCTGTAATATAATGTCTAAATTTGTTGATAACATGAACAACGACTAAGAATTATTTTTCAGTTACAATGTAATTTAACTTAGTGAGAGTCAAATTCTTGCTTGTGTAATAGATGGCATACGGGATCAAATATTTTTGTCCTAATAAAACTCCCAGAGCTGTATCTGAAGCATCTGTTGAAATATGAATAGGTAGTTCCCAATTTGGACCTCTTAAGATGGGTGCTTCAGAAATTTTTGTTTTTAAAGTTTCAAATGCCAATTGGAAATCAGGATTCCAACTGAATTCACAATATTTGGCAAGTAACTTGAAGAGTGGGGATGCTATTTTTGAATTTTTCTATAAATCTTCTATAATACCCTGTGAATCCTAGAAAATCGATGTTCTTTTGGCTTCCGATATCGACAAGAAATTACAGTGCAGAACCCTTCACCCACATCTGCGAATGGAAGAGGCACTCCCCCCTCCTCTGGATCCTTGGGATCCTCCCTCTGGAGCTTGGTGGTGGCAACAATGGCACTGGGGTCCACATCAATGATCTGCTTCCCTTTGTCATCTCCCTTGTCTAGTTCTGGCTCAGGATCAGAACATGCATCTAATTCGGGTGCCTTCAGTTCGGCTACCAGTGACTATTTGGCCCAACACTCATTTGTGGTGTGAGTGGGGCTATTATGAAATTCACACCATTTCCCCGTGTCCTTCTTTGGATTTGTGGTGGTGTTATGAGTCACCCCGCTTTGGCTCTACCCCCTGTTCTGTGGTTAAGGGTTGTCTTTCCCTGGCTTTGGATTCGTGAATCCAAAATCTCGCTTCTTCTGCTTAAATTTCTGCTCGACTTGGTGGCATAGAGATATGCCGTGCCAAGCGAGGTAATGTCGAGGAACTGAATTTCCTCCTGAATGTTCCTATGCAGACAACTATGGTACTTGAGCACCAAATGTCTCTCTGAATCTTTAATACCCAACTTTGTGTGCAGGCCATGGAACAAATTCGTCAGTTCGTGCACATCTTGATCCCTTTGCTGCTGCGGTGTGGTCCATTGGATGTACTTGTCCTCATAGCTCCCCATAGGGTAATATTTCTCCTTGATGCCATCTTGGAACAAATTCCAAGTAGGTGGGTCCGAGAACAGATAGGGTTCCCTCTCGTTTGTTTACTCACAATAGGTTTCCCACCAGTCTTTGACATGGGGGGCAGCTTTGAGGAGTGAAAAAATAATATTTTCCCGGTAAGAGAAATCATGAACTGAGAAATACCCTTCTATCAAATTTAACCATCTATCTACAACATCTGCATCTATCTGGCCTTCAAATACAATAATCTAAAATTTTACCTGTACCTTGAAGGGAGTGGCGCCTCCAGAGTGGTTTTTGGATGTAGATGCGTCGTAGGTGGGCAGTTGTTGAAGGATTTGAGCAAAGTTGTTCATCATCGCGTTCCTTTGTTTCTCGAGGGCCTCCTTAAGCAATATTTTGATAAGATCTCCTGCTCACTCGTCTTTCTTTTCTTCCACCATGGGAGGTTCTCGGGGTTTGCGAGCGTGATCTTGCAAGGGTTCAACCAAATCGAGCCCTAACTCCTTATACTCTGACCTCGTTGGGGACATGCAAAGAAAAACAGAGAAAGAGCAAACCGATCTGATACCACTGATCCAGATTTATGCAGGAACTCAATAAAATACAGAAATAGACATAGACATAGAGATGCAGCGTAAATAATATTTCATTTTATTAATATCAAATAATAGAAATATGCTTATAGACATAATGGAAATAAACTAGCTAGGGCGCTGGTAGCGTATCTCTGAGAAGAGATGTGGCAGCTACATGCCTTTGAACTGTGTTATAATGAGGCTCGAGGGCCTATTTATTATTGAGAAACAATGGAAAACCCTAAACATCCAAAAACCTAACCCTGGGAGATGAAGCGCCAAAACTATGGGCCCCATTTGGGTAAATTGGTGTTTCAACTTCCTAGGGATGTAACTTTGGCATATGATCTCCGTTTTCCATGCACCATACCTCATTAGAAAGATCTATTTGAGGACTACAACTTTTTATGTGGGGAATATTGGTCCTTGGACCCATGTTGCTCCCATTTTTCCCAAAAAATGTCGTTTAGGGCCTCAAAACGGCTCCAGAAGTTCAGGACCCGAGAAACTGCTAAAAATAGTAAGTTGTGCCGAAAATGAAAAATTGAAAGAACCGATGGTGGGGGTTCAAATGGAATAGGTTGGTGGCCACCAATATCCACCTGGATCATTATGGCCTCTAAACAACTCTGGAAGTTTAGGACCCGAAAACCTGTTAAAAATAGTAAGTTGTGCCGAAACTGAAAAACTGAAAGAAACTGATGGTGCAGGTCCAAATGGAATAGGTGAGTGGCCACCAATATACAATTGGATCACGCAGGATCGTAATATATTCCATATCGTAGTATCGCAAGATTGCAAGATTTTCCATGTCACATTATCGCAAGATCACAAGATTTTCCATGTCGCATTATCGCAAGATCGCAAGATTTGCCGTGTTGCAATATCGCAATATCACAAGATTTTCAATGTCACAATATCGCAAGATTGCAAGATTAGAGTTACGGTATTTTAATATATCTGTCTTTGTGATTTGCGACGCGCGATGTATTGTTTAAGCAGCTTTTTCCTTATACAAAATATACTTTAAGCGCTTCATGAATTTTAAGAAATATTTCTAGGACTTTATAAAGAGCGCACCATAACACTTAATATTAAAAAGGGTTTTATTGATCGCTTTATCAGAGATTCCGAGTAATGATTATTTGTGTTACCTTTTTCTTCTGTGATCTGTGATAAAGCGAAAAGTGCTTAGTATTGAGTAACTTAGCTTAATGCTTTAAAGGAAAAAAATCTTATTTGCTAGTTTTTTTCTTGAAAAATTTAAAAGGGTCCCCATTTATTATTACAATATTGATTATTATAAAAATGAAATGGAGGGGTTGCTGAATAGTACAACAATTGGCAATTCACTGGAAGAATTAGTTATCTCTGATAATTTTGAAATTCCTAAAATTTTCAAAATAAAAATTGTTCAAAAAATAGAAATTGGATGAAAAATAAAATAAGTAACATTTCTCTAAATAATAAAGCAAATTATCCTAATTATAATTCATTTGATGTCCTCTTAAAGATGAAAATCCATATGCCTATATTGGTCATTACTAAAATTAAAGATAAAGTAGCAGGGTTTTGTAGACTAGATTTTTAAATAAACTCATTTGTCATAGGTAGAGCCTCTGCTTTCAGCAGTCGTCTATAGCCTCGACAGGGTTATCTTTTAACCAACAATGATTATGTATCCCATCCATGTAAGAAATGCAGTTTTTAAAGATAAATCCATAATAATGTACTTTTTCTTGTTTTTTAAATAACTCTTATTTTTTATTACTTAAAAGCCATTGCCTTGGTGTGGTGGCCAAATAGTGACAATGCCATTCATTGGTTGTAATTAAATTGAACAAGATGGCTCATGATGAGACCCCTTGTCTTTTGATTAAGATAATCTCAAGCCATTACCATATTTTGGTCTATAGTAGTGGTAATGTCAGACTTATTATTTCCCTATGAATATGGTAAGTAGACTCTTGATGAGACCTCTTATCTTCTAAGATTTAGTACATTATTTAGGATTACACTCTAAAAAGAGAAAAGTTTACTCGATAGGGAGAATCATTGCCTCCTTAAGAGTTATGAATGACAATTTATAGAGTTAAGGATGCATATCTACTAAGAGTCTTTTACTTGGTTAAAAATATTTTTCTTGACTAATAATAGAACACAAGCCTTTTATAAAGTTGGAGTTTCTCAAAGAATGAATAATTTTGGTTAAAAAAGAAAATTTCAGAGAGACAAAACTTAATTAATTTTCAAACCTCTTAACTATTTCCATTTATAAAAGCAAAAAGTCAAAATATTTCAAGAGATTTTATTGCAAGGCCAACAGTTATATTATTTAACTTTTATTTTCCTAAGAAAAGTAAAGACAACAATGTACATGGGATAGAAGAGGTTATCTCCTATGAGAAGTATTTTTTCAAAATTTTCCCATTCACAGGCAGAGAGTCTTTCTTGCCTGATAAATCTTGCAATAAAATGCTGATGGGCTGATTTTTTCTGCAATTTGAAATGGTCTAAGTCACATTCTTTGGAATTTGGTATGCTTACCTTTTTCCTCATGTGCTTTATCCCATTTCAGTACAAGGTCTCGAGGTTGTAATGATTTTGAACTAAAATAATTTGCATCAAAGGAAGATTTAACTAACTATTGATGATGAGCATGGGTGATTTTGGCTTTCTCTCTTACTTCTTCAAGTTTGAGAATTCGTGATTGTCTTAACTGCAAGGAAGAAGAAGAAGTTTCTTCAATATATTGAACTAAGGATAGAGAGGGAGTAACTACATTTGTAGGAAGAACAACCTATTTCCCATAGACTAGATTAAATGGAGAAGTACATATAGAGGCTTTATGTGCTATCTAATCTATCCATAGAGAAAATGTTAAATATTTATGCCAATTTCTTTGCCTCTAATCAATAGTTCGTTTAATGATCCTAATGAGGTTTTTATTAGTTGATTCTGCTAAACCATTTCCTTGAGGATAATAGTTAGCGGAATATTTATGTTTGAAACCTCTTTTGAGAGCAAATTATATCATAGCATTGCTTGACAGATAAGATGCATTGTCAAACGTCAAGGAAGTTGGTAATCCAAATCTAGTAATGATAAATTGATCAATAAATTCGATAATATTCTCATAATTGGTTACCTTTAGTGGAATTGCTTCCACCCATTTAGTAAAGTAATCAGTTGCTGTAAGGATATATTTATGTTGCTTTGAAGAGTGAGGAATGATCTCACCTGTTATGTCCAGTCCCCATTGCTCAAATGGTTGTTCAATATTGATTGGCTATAATGGGAATGCAGGTTTCCTTTATCTTCCAACATCATTTTGACAGATTTTACATTTCCTTACATACTCGTGTGCATCTTTAAACAAGGTTGGCTAGTAATAGCCAGCATGCATGATTTTATGTGCTGTTGTTTCTCCTCCGAAATGTCCACCAGCTAATCCATCATGAAGTTCCTGCAAAACCTTTTCTGCCTAAGATTTTTCAAGGCATCTTAGTAAAATAGAATCATATATATATATATATATATATTTTTTTTTAATTTTTTAATTTTTATTTATTTATTTTATATTTTATTTTATTTTATTTTATATTTTATATATTTTATATATTTTATATTTTATTTTTAGTTTTTTTATTTTTTTAATTTTAATTTTAATTTTAATTTTTTTTTTCTGAATAAGACATCATCAATCATTTGATATTGCTTTGCTTTCATTCTCAAAGCTATTTTCTTTTTATAACTGAGTTGCATAGGGGCATATCCATTTTTTAAATAAAAAATGAGATCAACATATTGAGATTTAGTATCGTTGAGGGTTACCTAAGATATTTGAATGTTATTGTTAGCACCTAATTTGAACCTTAGGTTGAAGGAAGGCAAATCAGGGTAACCTTTAAACCACGCTCAGCCTTGTAGCTAGCCCTACAAGGTCAGGAGAGGGCTCTCTCCGGGAAAAATATTCAATGAAGTATAACAATAAACTGATATTAGGCTAGGTATAATGATGGGAAATGTTTTTTATAAATTTCAGGGTTGTATGGAAAAGATGGGGTAGTTTGAATCTGGGAAATTAACTAAGAGATACAGGGTATTTCATGGGGCAAGGTAGGCATGAATTTTAACAGTTTAAATTAAATAAAGGTGAAATGGTAAAGATTGGTGAGGAGCTGAAAAGGGCATAGAATATGGATCTTTTTTAGACAGAAGAAAAAATCAAATGTCGAATGATTCCCCAATGTAGAGCATTACAAAATGAATTCTACCTATCTATCTTGAAAACATTCAACCAGAAATGTGAATGAATGAAATGGCAGACATTACAATTAACATATGAAAATGAAGGAAAGAACAATGTCAAAATTCATACCACAAGGATCCCACAAATCAGAGCTGCATATCTTTATTAATCCCTTATCAAACTGTTACAAATGGAGCGCAGAGCGTCCTGAGTGTTTTCCCAATTATTCCACACTATATTCCCCTTACTGACTAAGAAATTACATTAAATATACAGATTTTGAGGGAAGTAGATCCACAGAAAGATGGGTTGTTTTACCAGCTCAGAACTAAAATCCGATCATAGAAAGAAAACCAACGATTGGATCCTGAAAATAAGGGCAAAAATACAATTTGAACATGCTGAGGATTTGCTATTACATCCAACAAATGAGAAGAAGAAAATTATAGAACCAATCTCCTTTAAATCGTTGCAGAAGAAACTATGATGATTCTATATTTGTATTTAGTTCTCGGCCTTTGACTGTTTCTCTCTGTTTTGATAATTTCCTTTATACTGAGAAATGCCTTTGAAACAAGTAAAATTGAAAATTTGCCTTTAATGAAGAAAATCCAATTTTTGGGTGAAAAAGGACAAAAGGAAAGGATGGTGGGCCCAAGCGATCGCAAATCGGAATCGGAAGAGGGGAGGGGAGCGACACGATTTGAAACATATGGAAATCGCCGATTGCGATTGAGCGATCGGGAGGGAATCGCAATCGGAATCGGAAGAGAGGAAGGGGTGTATTGACATAATTGAAAAGTTGCGACGCGATGGAGCGGACGCGATAGGGAAATACAATAAAGTGATGAAAATAAGTGAGGTCTGATGGTGCAGAGGAGTGATGCGATAGTGTAAAAGCCGATACGATGAGAAATGGGAGGAAGCCCTTTAAACAAATAAAAACAAGCTTTACGCCTTTACAAAGGGAAAAAGTAATTTTTGATTGAAAGGCGGAAGGTTTTGGTGGGACCGGGCCAATCAGAATTTGGAGTCGGAGGGTGGAGCGGAGCAATAAGTTTAAGGACCGCTGGGAGATTTGCAATGCGATGGATTGCAATCGGAAATTGGGAGGGGGCAGAGTGGGAGCAAAGTGCCGATTGTGATCGGCGATGAGCGGTTACATCAAGCTAATCAGAACATTTCTTTGATCTTCCCAGAGATTGTGCCTTTGAGTTTATTTGACTTCCTCATGTCCTTGCTGATATTTATTGACACTTGACTCATTAGTTTGACCATGATGAGACCCTAGAACCTAATGAGACCAATCCTATGACCTATGGACATGACTTACAGAGTGAAAGTGACTCATGACTGAAGACCATAGAGAGGGGAATCAACAAGTTTCACATGAGGGAAAACTAATATAAAGACCACTACCATCAATGAATCCATGACTTAATGGAATGATGAAAATTTATGGTATGGGACTCCTAATATGTAAATGCAAAAGAGTAGATTTGATCACTGATGGCAGTATGACAAGACTGACACTAACAATCATGAATTGAATGTTCTTCTTCTGGTAAGTTGGATGATCCTGTTAACATTATGAAAAAACCTTGACCTCTAACAATTTTAGCTGGTCTAATTTCAACATCATATTCTTGTAATGCATTTTCCCAGTTTTCTCTTTTTTCTCATACTTCTCTTTGCATAAGTAATTTCCTTACTGCTGAAAATGGAACTATGATTTTAGTATGAGTTTTGAGGAGAAATGGTCTGAAATGTTTTATTGACCCGAAGACAAAAAATGCTTGTTTTTCCACAGCAGAGTAATTTAATTCGACACCTTGTAGATTCGAACTAAAAATGAGATGGGTGCTTATATTTGTTGATCATTGAGATGTGTTAAAACAATAGCATATAATGTTTCTGATGCAAATGTGTATAAAACAAAATGATTAGAAAAAATGGGAGTTGATAGGGATGGAGCGTTAATAATAGCTTGTTTGTAGATTAGAGCTTCTAGAACCTTGTGTCATATGATTGAAGAGCTTGACGTTTCGGGTGAGCACTTCACCCATCTTCAGGAGGAGGAAGTTGAGCATAAGATAGGAAGAGTGCAGACACTAAAGTATAAATAAGAATGAATTCTGGCCATTAAATTCAACGAAGTTGATAGGATTCAAATTTAGCTGTTAGGGAGAAATTATAAAAGATTAAATGCATAATATTATTATTAATAAAATAATTCACTGAATTAAAAATTAATTAATTTAAATTAGTCGTTGGAAAATGATATGGTAATATTGTGTTAAAAATAATTTAATTTTAAAATTAAATTTAAAATTAATTTGAAAATTAGAAGAAATAAAATAATGTTGAGAAGATTAAAATAATTGGAGGAGGGGGAAGGCTGAGGAAACCCTAGCTATGGAGGGAATGCGTGAAACCCTAGCTATGGAACCTGCACATTCTCGAAGGTGAACCCTCATCATCCGGCACATCGAGATGGGCTCTGGAAGGACTTGCGGGTCACCACCTCGTGACTTACATTGATTTTTGCGATTAACCAGGTTCCATCTGACCTCGGTTCCACCATTACTATCAGGTAAGGTGGTTTATTGCTTATTTTTATTGGTTTTGAACTGTCTGTGACTTTTAGAAGCAGTGCCTTTCACTGACTATTCGAATATTGTGGGGTCCATTCAACCTGCTCCGTCAGAACGATTTCACATGCGATTTTCACTCTACTGGTGGCAGAGGGCTTCTGCTTATCACTCATTCCATTGAGCTTCCGTTTCACCCTAACTGACCTCAGAACAATGCGGTTGGTTAAACGGTTTTTCAGGCGTCTTTGTTTTTATTTGGTCTGCACTATTGGACAACTAATATGTTGGATGAAAAAGTGGACTACTCGAAGGACCCTTTGGAACATGTCAAGATATTCACTCAGAGTTAATTCCCAAGTGGCACAGAAAGGGTGGACACAACGGACTCTGTTAGGAGGACGTGGGGGAAGTTAATGATGGGTCAGAAGAATTACTCCCATTGTTGATGGAGATCCCATAGAATCCAGCATTGGGTTCAGAACCCCTCCTACAAAATGCATCCTCATCGGTATTTTCCATCCCTTCACCATCTGTTTTAAGAGATTGGGAGCAACAAGCTTAGGATTCTTTGGACCCATTTGTCACTCCTGGATATTTGGTTGCGATTGGGGGATGCTCCTTCTTACAAGGAGATTCACTTGGTACTACTAGAAGCACTCTGCTGGGAAGGATTCTACCTTCCACTTATCAGGAAATCCCGGAGATCCCTGTCTCGACTATCACCTCTGGCTGCTTTGAAGGCATACCTACCACGAATCAACCACAGGAAGGTTCGAGGGTTTCGGACCCTGACGAAGCAGCAGAACCGATGCCAGACTCGACGCCTAGAAATTCACAGTGTAGGAAGAGGAAATAGAGGTGTACGAGGAATCAAAATAAGAAGGAATTTTTTGTAAAACAAGAAGTTAGTATGGAGGAGGTCGTGCACAAATCTCAGACTGTCCTGGTCGCCTGAGTCTGAGGTTGAAGCTACACTAGTGCGAGGCTTAAGTTATGGACTGTAGAGATATGGGGCAATTATTTGCCACTACTTTCGGGTGTAATCATAATGAACAGAGGATGGTTTGCACTTATTTTTTCTGCAAGTTGACATGGTGGAGTGGGTTCTGTCCAGATACTTGCACATCGAAATGGACCCTGTATTATTGAAGTGGTGGATGCCCTTATTTGACCCAGACAAGGAGAAGGCAGGTGCGGGTCCTATCTGGGTTCATTTACCTAGACTCCCTCTTCATTTCTGGAATGAAGCCCTCTTCAAATCCATTGGGGATGATCTGGGTATTTACCTAGATCATGAGAAGTCATTTATTAACATTGGACACATTTCGATGGCTAGAATCCTGGTTTTTTTGGACACGAGGGAAAGACTCTTTGAAGCTTATAAAATTCACTTCAACAATACGATGAGGATGAAATTGCTGGACTATGAAGGAGTGCCCTTCAAATTTCAAAGGTGTCATGATGTTGGGAATTTATATAAAGAATGTCCTCTTATTGAAGCGGCTGTATCTCCTCCCAAGATACTGGTACATATGGCTACGCAGACAGATGGTGTTGGTGCACAGAAGGTCCGAAGCGACCCAGATTTGGAGGTGGGTGGTACTACAGCTGCTGGACACTCGGTGCCCCCCATATCTTGTTTGCGGTCTCTTGGATATGCCACTCTCTCTCATCCTCTTTAGAGAACGCCACTGGGTAATCCTACCACCCCCTCTGAATCAGTTGTTATATCTTTTCCTTTTACTTCTAGTATTGATTGCACTGTATCACTGCAAGGAAATACCTCTGCATATGGTATTTTTAATTCCCTTAATTTCCCTATTGCATCAGCCCCTCCATTTGTTCCTCGAACTAATCCCTATACTTTGATTGATGATTCATCCCCCCTTTCGACTCTCCCATATGATGGTATTTTTGGGGGGCACCCATACAACCTCAGATCTCCTTCTCGTTCCCTCGATGTGCAGTCTTCTGGAATTGGAGAGGGTTGTGGGGGTTATTGCCTGAGATCCACGAGAGGGTGTCCCTCATCATTGAACAGGGCTATTAGAAAATCCAGATTGGAGGTTGCGGTAGGTATTGAATATTCTATTGAGTGGGTTCTTAGAGAAAAAAACACCTGGGACAGAAGTGATCAATGATTTGCTTCTCTTTTAATTGCAGGGGTTTAGCCAGCCCTGAGAAAAAATTGGCCCTCAGAGCACTTGTGGAGCGTGTTAAGATTGATGTATTATTTATTCAAGAAACACTTGGTCCTGGATCCTCTGTCTCACAAACCTTGGCGGCCATATTGCCGGACTGGAACTTCCAAACGATCGATGCCAAGGGGAGATCTGGTGGATGTGCCATTGAACTCAATAACATAACGATTCAGGTTCGTGGTTGGTGGGGAAGGGATGGTATTCTTAGAGTTGACATCACCTCATCAGAATTTGACTTTTTGCTTACTCTGATTAATATCTATGGACCTTGTCTCCACCGAGAGACATTTTGGGAGAATTTGATGCTCAACTCCATCATGAAGAGGGACAACATTATTATGGGGGGATATATCAATTTCTCCATTGGGATATTTGAGTCCTAGGGTCCAAATGCTACCCCGGATAATCTATCTGATTTTTTCCTCAATCTCATCTCTGATGCTGATCTTCTGAACCTGGTTATGCCCAAGAAGAGTCCGACTTGGAGGAACAAGAGGACGGGCAATGCTGCCCTGGCCAGGAGAATTAATCTATTTCTCATCAAATTAGTATTAGCTAAACAATTTGATTCGATGCGGAAATGGGTTGGCAATGGGGGTATCTCAGACCATTCAACCATTTATATTGAATTTATGAAGGGTATGCAAAAGCCTCGGTCCCCCTTTAAATTCAACTCGGCTTGGCTGGATGATCAGGAGTTTTGGTCATTGGTTATTAAAGAATGGGTTCATTGTGCTCATCTCCCTACTCAAGAACCTACGAGGGTACTCTATTACAATCTGGCCAGACTTAAAGCTATTACCATCACCTGGGAAAGGCAAAAGAATATTAGAGAGAAGGAATCACTTGAGAACATTGAGCAGGAGATTGGTGTCTTAACTGGACGGGACCTTCCTGGCTTCAGATCTTCAGAAGAAAAAGACAGATTGATTGCATTAGAAGTGGAAAGATCTAAAATTCTTCGGGCACAGGAGGAGGCGTGGAGACTCAAAAGCAGGGCTATATGGCTAAAGGTTGGGAATGATAATACAAAGTTTTTTCAACAATGTGCAAAGGGGTGAAGGAATGTTAATACCATCTGGGACCTAACAGAAAACACTAGTCAGGTGGCGCACACCCATGCCCAACTGGCTAAAATGGGCATGGAACACTTCTCTAGACTATATAGGGCTCCGAGGAATGCCAATATTTTGGAAATTATGGAGATTGCCAGGTCTATGCACAGATTTGTGGATGAGGACCAGATGGAGGATCTTAATGTGCCTATCACTATGGGGGAGATTGAAGGGGTTTTGAAATGGTTTAAGAAGGAAAAAAGTCCCAGACCTGATGGATGGCTGATCAAATTTTATCTATCTTTCTTTGATCATATCGGCACGGACCTCCTTCAGGTCATTGAACAGAGTAGATCTACTGGCCAGATCTATGATGGATTTAATGCTACATTCGTTGCCTTTATCCCCAAGGCGGAGAAGCCCCTATCTTTTCATGATTTCAGACCCATCTCTCTGTGTAATTGTATTTACAAGATTATTTCCAAAGTGATTGCAAATCGAATCAAACCTATTCTCTCCTCCCATGTTGGCTAAGAACAATTTGCATTCCTTCATCATAGACAAATCCATGATGCCATTGGCACTGCTCAAGAGGCCCTGCATTCCATCAAGCTCCAGAATCTCAAATCTACCATTCTCGAGATTGATTTTGCCAAAGATTTTGATTATGTTAAATAGGATTATTTAAACCTTATTCTTCTTCATATTAGTTTCCCTCATGACTTCACTAATTGGATAAGGGGTTGTATTACCAATGGCCCATTTAGTATTATGATAAATGGGGCTGCAACTGATTTCTTTCACGTGGGGAGGGGCCTCAAACAAGGATGCCCTCTCTTGCTTCTGTTGTTCCTCCTTATCATGGAAGGATTGTCATCTATTATGAACAAGGCCAAAGAGAAAGGTTCTATTCGTGGGATCATTATTAATGATCTGGTTCAATTGACTCATTTATTGTTTGCTAATGATGTTATAATATTTCTGAATGGTTCTTGTCAGGATAACTCACAATTTCATAAAATTCTCAAATTATTCAGCTCGCCGACTGGTATGAGCCCTTATCATCACAAATCCACCATTATTTTGGTTCGATGTTCAGTTATCGAACGCAGAGAGGCTATGGGATTATTTCAATTTGAGAGCAAGAGATTGGATGAGGGCTTACAATATTTTGGTTTCCATCTTCTGCCAAATGACTACCATATCAAAGACTAGAACTAGCTGGTGGCTAAGGTAGAGCGCATAATCAACATCTGGCAACAAAGATGGCTCTCCAGAGCGAGCAGATTGGTTCTTATTAAATCAGTCCTGGAAGCAATCCCTGTTTATTGGATGGCATTGGCTTGGATTCCCAAAGGGGTGACATCCATAATACAAATGATTTGTAGGAGGTTTTTATGGAGGGGAAAAAAGGAAGGACGTCCCTATGCTTGGATCGCCTAGAATAAGATTACTAAACCAAAATATTGGGGTGGATGGGGACTCAAGGATTTAAATCATTTTGCAACTACACTTGCAGCTAAGATGGGATGGCATCTCCTAGTCAGAAATAGCCTGTGGCAGCAGGTCACCTACTCCAAATATATTGCACCATTATCAACTATGGACTAGATCAGAGGGCGTACTTTGCCTCCTCACAACACATCAATTATATGGAAGGCTATTTCCAGATCCATCCACCTCATCAAAAATGGACTAGAATGGTGAATTGGATCCGGAGAGAAGGTTCATATTGGGGTGGATGCCTGGTCAGGAAGTGGCATCAACTTCATATTGTTGGAGGGTATTACCCAATATTTGGCCAGATCAGGTATTATCTTCTTATCCTAGATAGCAGACCCACCCAACACTACTTGGGATACCTAAGCTTGGCTATCTGCACAGACTCTTGACATTCCTAAACCTTAGTGGGCGGATTGCAATCGATACATTCGTACCTTCAGAATCACTAATATCTGATTGACCCTCTGGGAAGTTGAAATTATTTGGGCAACCTCCCCCAGTGGTCTCTATACTCTTAAAGAAAGTTACTCGTCGCTCTGCCATTCTATGGATCCTTTGGACACATTATGTTGGTGGAAATATCTGTGGAAATTGAAGGCACCACTTAAGATGTGGTTACTGATGCGGTGCATACTTACCAATTGCATTCTGACGGAAGACAACCTCACCCGTCGCTCTTATCATGGCCCTCCTCATTGCAGTCTGTGCCTTTCTCATGCAGAAGATGTGAACCATCTATTCCTTGATTGTTCAGCCATTAAACAGATTTGGCAGGTCACTTGCACGGCTGTGGGATGTACTACTTCTTGGCTGGGAAATTCTGTTCTGGAAGCATGGGATATATGGTGGAAGGATGCTCGACCATCCAAGATCAGGAACCTCCCATTGCTCATCTCATGGGGAGTTTGGATGGGTCAGAACCAGATAATATTCAAACATTTGTCCATGGATTGGGAACACATTAGCAGGAGCATTGTCGCCATTTACCTATTGATTCCTAATGATGTTATTGATAACAACAACAGAAATATTATTCTTGAGTAGATTAATCAAAATTTTCCTTGGGCATATTTTGACGGTGTAGCAAATAATCAGGGATGTGGGGGGGGGGGGTAGTTCTTCACATTAACTCCAATCATCATTTCCACCTCAAGATGGGACTTGGCCCTGGCACCAATAATTATGCAGAGCTTAATATCCTTAGATTACTTCTTCAATTTTCCAGGGAACATGATTGCAACAGGATTCAGATTTTTGGGGACTCTAAAATCATTATTGAATGGTTCAACATGAAATCAAATTGTCACGCACACATTCTTAGAGCTCTGTTGGATGAGGTATTTACACTTAAAGCATATTTTGATCATATTACTGTCTCTCACATTTACAGGCAGAGGAATCATATGGCTGATCGATTATCCAAGGAAGCCTCACAGTTAGACTAGGGTAGATGGCACAGCACAGAACATACGGGCATTTGGACCTATCAGTATTATCATCGGCCATTTATCGAAGACTTGGAGGAGCCTACAACAGTCAAGTTGACTGCACATTTTTGTTTTTGACACTATTCAGAGGCAGCTTTTATTTATGTATTTGATTCTATATATAGTATATGGAACCTAGATAGAGATAGATGACAGAGGAAAAGATATGAAAGATATGTGTACTTTTTATTACAATTATACTTGATCATGCATAGATGATATGCTGAAAATGCAACATGTAATTTTTCTTTTCATTAATGAAAAATTACGAATTTTTTCCTGGGAAAAAAATTGAAGGAGGGGAGGGGGGAGGTAAAGTGAATAATAATTTTATTAGGAATGGGTAAATTTAATTAGGTAGAGGGATAATGAATACAATTTTGTTTTATTTTTAATTTAAATATTAATGTATAAATTAGATTAAATGGATGATATTAATGAGAATAAACTCCAAAATTTTGAATTTTAAATATAGAATAAAGGTATAAAAATCAAAGAAAGGGAATGATAGGGAATTATAATTAGGGTGACTTGATAGGAGATTTGAAATCAGAAATAATGGAAATTAAAGATCAAAATTAACGAAAGGATTGGGGGCGGGGGGAGGGGGGTTTAGGATGGGCAAAAGGCTAAGGTTGGCTAGGATGGGTTAGAATTAAGATTAGAGGTAGGGAATTTAGATGAAAGGAAGTGGACTGTGGGTTCCCAAGAATGACCCAATTGATAAGCATCATCACGGTTGAAGTTATTAGGATGCTTTTCGATTTTGAGGGCTTCTCGAATGACTCAGGTGGAATGAAAGGGAGCAGGAGCAAGGATTATGGATTTGTAAAAAAAATAAGGTGTTTGGAGGAATGAGAGTGCTGGACAATGGTAGATTTCACAATAAGGTTATGGTTAGTGTCAGCCATGTGTTCTTTTAGCCGCGTTTTGAAGGAACGACCGATTTGACCTATGTAAGATTTACCACAGGAGCAGGGGATCTCATAGACTCCAGGGCCTAACATAGGGTCAGTCTTATCCTTGGCTGGCCTGAAGAGCTGGATAAGGGTACTCTGGGGCTTGAAGAAAGTTTTAATGTTCTTTTTAGAAAGGATTATGGAAAGATGATCAGTAACTCCTTGAATATAAGGAAGGGTTACCTTGGATAGGGGAGGTGGGTTTGAAATGTTATTAGGTCGAGGACGGGTGCAAGAATGGAAAGATTTATTGATTTGGGAAGTGGTGTATCCAGGAGATTTGAGACTTCTAGTGAGATGGGATTTTTCTTTATGAAAGGATTGAGAGGATGAGATTCGAATGGCTTGGGAGTGAAGGGTTTTAAGAACATCATACTTTTGAGCAGGATGATGGTGGGAGCTTGCATGAAAGGGATCCATCAGAGAGGCATGAGACAAGGACTTCAAGGAAAGGAAGGGAATGGTTCTCTTCCAGTTCCATAGTGAACTAGATGTGGGGAGAGATTATATTGAGATGTGAGAGGAATTGGCGGAGAGCAGGAATACCATAGGAACATATGACAAAGGTGTCATCTATGAAACACTTCCAAACTTTGGTTTGAGGTGGAATTTTTCAAGGGCTTTGGTTTCGAAGTATTCCATGAAAATGTTAGCGACAATAGGGGAGAGGGATGAGCCCATGGTTTTTCCCTTATTTTGTTCGTAACAAACCCCGTCATAGGTGAGGAAGGTGGTGGAAAGAAAAATATTGATGAGGTTAAGAGTTTTTGAATCAACTAGCTTGGAAATGAGGTCAATGGCTTCAAGGACAAGAATCTTGGTAAATAAGGAAACAACGTCAAAGCTAACCATGATATCATTTTATCAAGCTTAAGGGTTTTTATGTGCTTTATGAAATCGGCAGAGTCTTTGATATAGGATGAGGAATGACTAGAATAAGGGCTAATATTCTTGGCAAGGTATTTGGAAATGGCATGAGCGGGGAAACCTACAACACTAATGATAGGTTGGAGGGGGATATTAGGCTTATGAATTTTTAGTTGCCCGTAATTTCTAGGGGTAATGGGATTCAAGGGGACGAAGTGCTTTTGGGTGGTGGGGTCAAGGGAAGAGGATTTTATAGCTTTGGTGACCGTATTGGAAATTGATTGAAGGGGGTTTTTTGATAAGGGGTGGTAGGAAGAGGAGGAAATAAGATCCATCATCTTACGATGGTAATCTAAGGAGTTCATAATAACAAATCCATTACCTTTATCAGCTTTAAGAATGAGAATATTAGGGTTGGAATCTAGCTGATGAAGGGAAATAAATTCATCCTTAGAGAGGTTAGGCTTGGGGAGCTCAGAGTGTCGAATAATGCGACCACATTCTCGGTTAAGCTCCTCAACTTCATGGGAGGGGAGGTAGTGGGAAATGGATTTAATTGAGTAAATAATGTCTTCATAGGGAATGGAACGAGGAACAGGTGAAAAATTAAAACCTTTCTTAATAAGGCTTGATGAATGGGTATCAAGCACTATTGATGAGAGGCTAACCACCGTGGCGTTAAGAGAGGAAGGAGGGGGGGGGGATAGGGTTGGGAATGAAGGGGGGAGAAGGGTGGGAGAAGAATGGATAAGAAGGTAAGGGTTAGAGAGAGGGGAGGGAGATTTAGAAATGTTATATTAATGCAAGGATACTTATTGTTATAGGAAGGAGAAATAAGATTAATGGAGGAAGATTTTATAGGAAAAATACAGGAAAAATCGTTGTTAGAAGGGTTAAAAAATTTAGGGTGAGGATTAGGTAAATGAGAGGTTAATTACAGGGAGGGTGAATAGGTAATAAGATTTGGGGGGGGGGGGGAATTAATGGTAAAGGAGTGGTTATTATTAGAAGGGTCAAAATATTGATCAACGAGATTAGGGGAATTAGGGAGTTAACGAGAGGGAAGGGTGAATTAACGTGAGAGAGAACTAAATTGGACACGCTGGTGGAATGGTTAGAGAAGCTTGAAGAATGAGGGGATAATTGGGGGACTGGTGAATAGGTAAAAATATTTGGGGAAGAGGTATTAATGGAAAAGGATGGATCGATGATAATGGGATCAAAAGGCTGGTCAACGAAAATGGAGAGCTAAGAGATATTAGCAGAAGAGTTAACGGGAGAAATGGAAGAGTTGACGGAAGAGATAGGCAAGCCAAGAATGTTGTTTGCATGGAATGAAATGCCAGAGTTAAGGTTTGGAGCAGACAAAGCTACATGTGAGGAGATGATGAAGGGGGCGAGGGAGGCACGAAGGCACACTCCTAGAGGAAACATAAGGGGATGGGATTTCGAGGAGAGGAGGGTTATGGGAGGAAACCTCCACCTTCGGAGAGGACACACGATCAGAGAACGACGAGCGGGTTTTAGACGCAAGGAGGAGGAAAGAATCAAAGGCCCAAGGAGAGAGGATTGCCGACATAGAGGGATGATACTTCGACGTAGATCCAAGAGCAGAGATTGGAGTTGGAATAGGCAGAGAGGGGAGCGGCTCAGAGTATGCTTGGATAGGATTCAAAGAGGGTAAATTGTAGTGCAGAGGGAGAACCAGCTGGGCCTGGGCGCTATACAAAGGTTGTGTGCACCACTTTCTAGAAAAATCGCTAGAATGGAGAGGAAATCACGAAGAAGGCTGAAAAGAGGAATCAGGAAAGGAACAAACGCAAGAAATGGATGCCGGAGCATTGGAGGGTGAATGGCTATGGATATTATGAAGAAGATGACAATTAGATTTGCAGGATGATGAAGGAAAACACGAATTCTGAGGACAAAGAGAATAAAATTTGTGAATTTGTTTCATGTTAGCAGATTCATGAGAATTAGAAGCTGCAATAGCAGATCTACGTTCTAAAATAGTCCAGATATCAAATCTGATGATGGAGGTGAGTTTTAAATGTACCTTATACAACTTAGAATATAAAATTGACAAAATTGACCTCGTATGATGAATTTCAGCTCTCAATTCGGCTGAGCTAGTGCGGGCTAGAATCTGATTAAGATCAGGGCACTACTCTCGAGGAGGGAATTAGGTGAATATTGGTAGAATTGATGCATCATGACACCTCTTAAATAATGTTAGGTTTGCAACTCTTCTCACGATTTTTAGCGGAGCTTCTCGAAGTATCTGGTCTTTGCGAGAAAATCCTCTCCATAGAGGGAAAGAATTGAGGTGTGAACGTTTCCATAGTCAGATACATAATGTAGATTAGAGCTTCTGGAATCCTGTGTCATATGGTTGAAGAGCTCGACGTTTCAGGTGAACACTTCACCCATCTTCAAGAGGAGGAAGCTGAGCGTAAGATAGGAAGAGTGCAGACGCTAAAGTATAAATAAGAATGAATTCTAGCCGTTAAATTCAACGAAGTTGATAGGATTCAAATTTAGCCGTTAGGGAGAAATTATAAAAGATTAAATGCATAATATTATTAATATTAAACTAATTCATTGAATTAAAAATTAATTAATTTAAATTAGTCGTTGGAGAATGATATGGTTATGTTGTGTTAAAATTCATTTAATTATAAAATAAAATTAAAAATTAATTTGAAAATAATAGTTTAGGAGAAATAAAATAGTGTTGAGAAGATTAAAATAATTGAGGCCGGGGGGGGGGGGGGGGAGGGAGGAGGCGGGCACGGAGATATGGTGAATAATAACTTTATTAAGAATGGGTAAATTTAATTAGGTAGAGGGATAATGAATACAATTTTGTTTTGTTTTTTGTTTTTTTGTGTTTTGTTTTTGTTTTTGTTTTTTGTTTTTTTTGTTTTTTTGTTTTTTGTTTTAAATATTTATGTAGAAATTGTAGAAATTACACAAAAAATATGTATACCAATGGATTCAATCCGATCATGTAATATACTAAAACAAGATACTAAATCCTTCTACAATATTTGCGGAAAATAAACATGATCGCACAATCACACCAAGTAAGAGAAATAAGAAAATCAATCACAAAACACATATATTTTTTCTGGGGAAAGCTTGCTGCTGAAAACCCCTCTATCTTTATTGTATAATCAAACAAGGAATCATGAAACAATACAATGCATTCTTCTCACAAGAGTCTGCTGCACTCTACCAATTGTCTCACACTGATCAAGATAAAGTTGTCCAACACATAACCAATTTCCTGCCTCTGCTCAGCCTGCCTTGCTTGCGCAATTCTATGGTTGTCTAATTGCGTGCTGGAAATTTACTAATAATAAAACTGATAGATAACATCCCTTTAACCTCTGTCTCAACTAGGTTTTCATGAGAATTGACATACATGCATCTATTAATAGTAAATCATCAATCGCTTGACAAATCACTGCATGTGAATTAAATCTCATTTAATTCAGTTGAGCTCTCACTAGTTCAACAATCAATTACACCTAGTTAGACTGACTTTAACTCACTTAATTGAGTTAATTGATTTCTCATGCATTAAACTAATAAAATAACTGCAACTTGGACTCTAAAACAAATACAATCACTCTACATGCTTCAACAACCATCCTCAACTCGAATTTCATGAGTTAAACGAATCTGTCACACTCAGTTAACTATTACAAGTGATTATGAGATAAGATTACAATTTATTGTCCAATTTAATCAAGGGAAAATTAAATTAGACAGACAACACTCCCTCTCAACAAGAAAGGGATTATCAGCTACCCTGATCTTGCCTCTGTGGTATAACTTGCCTTGAGAAAAAAATAACTCCCCATCCCGCTGCCATATCTCCAAACGAAGGAAATAGTGAAGGAGTCCCATGTCCTTCATCTCAAAATCTCTTGCAAGATCCTCTTTGCAAGAAGTTATGAGTTGCTCATCACCTATCAGAATAAGATCATCAACATAGAGTATGATAATAAAAATCTTACCATCAACCACAATCTAGTACAGGTTCGCATCCGCTTCACCCTTTGTGAAGCCCAACTCGGTGAAATAACTGTCATTCCTGGTGTACCAAGCACGAGGTGCTTGCTTCAGCCCATACAATGCTCTCTTGAGTCTGCACACATGCGATTCCCTATCAAAGGTCTCAAAAACTTCTGTCTCCTCAATGTGCACTTCTTCCTCAATAACGCCATTGAGAAATGTAGTCTTCACATCCATCTGATGTATCTATCAATACATCTGCGCTGAGAGTGTAAGGAGAGATCTAATCGATGAGTACCGTGCAACTGGTGAAAAAGTATCCTCATAGTCAATCGCTTCAACTTGTGAGAATCCCAGGGCTACAAATATAGCCTTGTACTTCTCCACACTCCCATATGCTTCCTTCTTCACCTTATAGATCCATCTAGATCCAACCACTGACTTCTCGATTGGTCTTGGGACAACTTCCCGTTCATTTTTCCCGATGATGGAGTCATACTCCTCAACCATGGCGTCAACCCAATTTGGTTGCTGCACTTCTTCTTCAAAAGAGGATGGTTCTGTCATAATACACTTTCTCATAAGATCCATGTATCTAGTATAGATGTCTGGTGATTGTCTCTGTTTGCGCTATGATGTAGGTTCTCCTAAATGTTCTGCCCCATCAAGTCTCAATCTGTCAGCCTCTGTGGTGTGCCTCCTACCATGTTTGGTGGATGGCTTTGCATGAGTGGTTTATGCCACTCCATGATCCTCCTCACGTGGCTGCTCCACATCTTGAGGTTCATCCTTTGGAACTAAGAGTTCCTCATCTGCATGCAAATCAAGCTCCCTCTCAGGGGACAATCGCATAGCTTTCTCCTCATCAAAGTTTACATCCAGTTTGACCCTTTTGTTCAGAAAATACACCCGATAGTTGTGGGGAGTATTAGTGTACCCCACAAATATCCCAATATTTGTTGTTGGTTCTAGCTTCTTTCTGGAATCTTTGGTCACATGGCAATAGACAAATGAGACAAAAATTTTAAAATATGAAACATTAGGTTTCTTACTGGAAAAATCCTCCTTTGGTGTACTCATGTCAAGTATCTGATGAGGACTACGGTTCTGCAAAAATACCGTTGTGTTGCACACCTTTTCCCACAGATGCAACGGTAGGACCTGATCATGTAAAATAGCTCATGCTACACCCACAATTGTTCTTTTCTTTCTTTCTGCAACCCCATTCTGTTGTGGGTTATGAGGCACAATCAACTCTCTCTGAATTCCTTCTTTGGCACATAATTTCTTGAATTCATTAGAGATGTACTCACCACCATTGTCGCTCCTCAGAGCCTTCACCTGATTACCTGTATCTTTCTTAGCCAGTGCCTTGAACTCACAAAATTTTGAGAACGTCTGATCTTTCTTCTGCATGAAGTAGATCCAACATTTTATAGAAAAATCATCAACAAAGATCACATAATACATTTGCTTTGCTGTAGAAGATGTAGATAATGTTCCACACACATATGAGTGAACTCTCTCAAGGATTTCCGCTGCTCGGTTCTCCTTCTCGTGAAAAGTGGCCTTTGTATACTTCCCCATGGTACATCCCTTCCATGTGTTTATCTACAAAAGTGTACCCTTTGGAAGCCCCGTAGAAATCTACTGCATGACCTTCGAATCACTGTGGTGTAGATGGTCCAATATCCTATGCCATAAATCACCCTCTTCCCGACTAACCACTCTGTTTTCTTTACTCATAAATGTTGCACAACCATCTACATCAAGTTTATAGAGGTTATTCACATGAACCCCAATATTATTAATCTTTCCTATGGCTTTCTGACGAAGTAATGCTTTCCCTTCACCGAAAACCACATCATATCCTCTATCCTCCTACATAGCAACTGGAATTAAATTCTTTTTCAAGCCTGGTACATGCATGACATCTTTTAATAAGAAAAGTTTACCTGACTATCTTTGGAAAGTAACTGTACCAATCCTGGTAGTGCTATACCTCCTGTCATCACCCATATCAATGTGCATATGAAGATCCTTCTCCTCCAAGCTACTAAAGAGTTATTTGTCTCCTGTCATGTGGAAATATGCACTACTATCCAAGTACCACACTGATCCCATCGCACTAGACACCATGCATGCGATGAGTGAGAAGTCCAACTCAAACTGTGAAGCCAAAGCATCACCTGCTGCAGATCCTAGAGCCTTCTTGTTGTTGTTCTTCTTCTGTGGACAATTAGTGGCATAATGTCCATGCTCGTGACAGTGAAAACATTTCACTCTGGACATGTCACGCTTCTTGCCTTATTTTCCGGTCTCAGATTTGGAATGGGATTTCTTTCCCTTCCCCTTCTTTACATTACCAACCAAGGCACAATTTTCCTCATCATCTGTCTTAGATGAGGAGCCATCCTTGGTATTCCGCTTGAATTCTTCTTGTACCAAATCTGACCAAAGTCGCTCCCAATATGGTAGCTTCTCCCTCCCATTGATAGAGTCCTGATAACTATGCCAGCTCTTGGGAAGGCCTAGAAGTTCTAGGCTCACCAAGTCATCATCCGCTACAGATATCTTGACACTTCCAAGCTCATCTTGACATTGGATGAACTTGGTCAAGTATTTCAGAATAGTGTCACCTTTCTCCATTTTGATTTTCCTGAGCTTGTCCTTCAGTGCCAATTTTTGTGGTCACTGCTCTTTTGAAATAGATCTGTCAAGGCCTTCCACATTGCATATGGAGTTGCCTTGCTATGGACACTTGAGACAATGTGATCTCAAAATCCCTCTAATAAGTTCCTCCTCGCCATTGCAACCTTATTTTTCTAAGCATCAAGAAGAGTGGTGTCTGCTGCTGCGGGCCTTGGAATATTAGTGTCGATAAATTCTTTCAACCCGTTGTCCTCCAGAATTGCCTCCATTGTGTCTTTCCATGCAATATAATTAGCACTGCCCTCGAGTGCATATTCCAATCTTAATCTATTGAAAGCCATCTTGATCCGCCTGTCGCATCAAAGAATATTTTTGCAAATTGGAATGTTGTTAAGCACAAACTCAATTTCTTCTACACTATAGTGATTTCTGGCGCTCTGATACCGTGTAGAAATTACACAAACAATATGTATACCAATGGATTCAATCCGATCATGTAATATACTAAAACAAGATACTGAATCCTTCTACAATATTTGCGAAAAATAAACACGATCGTACAATCACACCAAGTAAGAGAAAGAAGAAAATCAATCGCACAACGCATATATTTTCCTTGGGAAAGCTTGCTGCTCAAAACCCTTCTATATTTATTGTATAATCAACCAAGGAATCATGAAACAATACAATGCACTCTTCTCACAAGAGTCTGGCGCACTCTACCAACTGTCTCACACTGATCCAGACAAAATCGACCAACACTTAGCTAATTTCCTGCCTCTGCTCAGCCTACCTTGCTTGCGCAATTATATGGTTGTCTAATTACGCACCAAAAATTTACTAATAATACAACTGATAGATAACATCCCTTTAACCTCTGCCTCAACTGGGTCTTCATCAGAACTGACATGCATGCAACTATTAATAGTAAATCATCATTCACTTGACAGATCACTACATGTGGATTAAATATGATTTAATTCACTTGACCTCTCACTAGTGCAACAATCAATTACAACTAGTTAGACTGACTTTAACTCACTTAATTGAGTTAACTGATTTATCATGCATTAAACTAATACACTAATTGCAACTTGGACTCTAAAACAAATAGAATCACTCTACATGCCTCACCAACCACCCTCAACTCAAATTTCATGAGCTAACTGAGTCTACAACACTTAGTCAACTATTACAAGTGATGATGAGATAAGATTACAATTTATTTTCCATTTTAATTAAGGGAAAATTAAATTAGACACACATTTCTTGTTGAATTTTCAACGGAAATTAGATTAAATGGATGATGTTAATGAGAATAGAGTCCAAAATTTTGAATTTTGAATATAGAATAAAGGTATAAAAATCAATTAAAGGGAATGATAGGGAATTATAATTAGGGTGATTTGAAATTAGAAATAATTGATCAAAATTAACGAAAGGATGGGGGGGGGGGGTGGGAGATTAAAGAATAAGGAGAAATAGAAGAAAAAGTGAAGTGGGTGAGAGGGGGGGGGGGGGGGGGTTAGGCTGGGTAAAAGGATAAGGTTGGTTAGGATGGGTTAGAATTATGAATAGAGGTGGGGTGTTTAGGTGAAAGGAACTGGACTGTGGGTTTCCAAGGGTGACTCAATTGGTAACCATAATCACGGTTGAAGTTATTAGGATTCTTTTCGATTTCGAGGGCTTCCTGAATGACTCAGGTAGAATGAAAGGGAGTAGGAGCAAGGATTCTGGATTTGTAAAAATAGATAAGGTGTTTGGAGAAATGAGAGTGCTTGGAAATGACATATTTTGCAATATGGTTATGGTTAGTGTCAGCTATGTGTTCTTTTAGCCGCGTTTTGAAGGAACGACTGGTTTGACCTATGTAAGATTTACCACAGGATCATGGGATCTCATAGATTCCAGGGCCTAACATAGGGTTAGTATTATCCTTGGCTAACCTGAAGAGCTGGCTAAGGGTTTTCTGGGGCTTGAAGTAAGTTTTAATGTTATTTTTAGAAAGGATTCTGGAAAGATTATCGGTAACTCATTGAATATAAGGAAGGGTTACCTTGGCTAGGGGAGGGGGGTTTGAAATGTTATTAGGTCGAGGATGGGTGCAATAATGGAAAGCTTTATTGATTTGGAAAGCGAGGTATCCATTAGATTTGAGAGCTCTAGTGAGATAGGAAATAATTGATAGGAGAAGATTTGAATAACTCAAGAGACAAGGGTTTTAAGAACAAAAAACTTTTGAGGAGGATGATGGTGGGATCTTGTATGAAGATACTTGTCTGTATGGGTATTTTTTCGGTATTCCTGGTGGGAAAGGGATCCATCAGAGAGGCGTGAGATAAGGACATCAAGGAAATGAAGGAAATGGTTCTCTTCCAGTTCCATAATGAACTGGATGTGGGGAGAGATGATATTGAGATGTGAGAGGAAATGGTGGAGAGTAGCAATACCATAGGACCAGATGAAAAAGGTGTCATCTACGAAATGCTTCCAAAACTTTGGTTTGAGGTGGAAGGTTTCAAGGGTTTTGGTTTCAAAGTATTCCATGAAAATTTTAGCGACAACATGGGAGAGAGATAAGCCCATGGCTGTGCCCTCAGTTTGTTCATAACAAACCCCGTCATAGGTGAAGAAGGTGGTGGAAAGACAAAGATTGATGAGGTTAAGAGTTTCTGAATCAACTAGCTTGGAAATGAGGTCAATGGCTTCAGGGACAAGAATCTTGGTAAATAAGGAAACAACATAAAGGCTAACCATGATGTCATTTTTCTAGGCAGTGGTGCACACAGCCTTTGGATAGTACCAAGGCCCAACTAGTTCTCCCTTTGCATGAAAATTTACCCTCTTTGAATCCTCTCCCAGCATACTCTGAGCCACTCCCCTCTCTGCCTATTCTAGCTCCAATATTTACTCCTGGCTCTACGTCAAAGGATCATCCCTCTACTCCAGCGGTCCCCTCTCCTCAAGCCTCTGATTCTTTCCTCCCTCTTGTGTCTAACACTTGGTCCTCGTCGTCTGATTGTGTGTCCTCTTTGAAGGCAGAGGTTTTATCCCATAATGCTCCTCTCCTCAAAATCCCATCCCCTTTCATTTCCTCCAGCAGTGTGCCTCCCTGTACCCCTTTCGTTGTCTCCTCACACATGGCTTTGTCCGCTCCAAATCTTAATCTGGCATCTCATTCCACGCAAACAACATTCTCGACTTGCCTATCTCCCCCGTCAACTCTTCCATTTCTCCCATTAACTCTTCCGCTAATATCTCTCAGCCCTCCATTTTCATTGACCAGCCTTTTGATCCCATTATCATCGATCCATCTTTTTCCATTAATACCTCTTCCCCCAATATTTCGACCTATTCACCGGTCCCCCAATTATGCCTTCATTCTTCAAGCTTCTCTAACCATTCCACCAATGTGTCCAATTTAGTTATCTCTCATGTTAATTCACCCTTCCCTCTTGTTAACTCCCCTAATCCCCCTAATCTCGTTGATCAATATTTTGAACCTTTTAATATTAACCACTCCTTTATCATTTTATCCTCCCCCCTAATCTTATTACCTATTCACGCTCCCCGAAATTAACCTCTCATTTACCTAACCCTCACCCTAAATTTTTTAAGCCTTCTAACAACGATTTTTCCTGTATTTTTCCTATAAAATCTTCCTCCATTAATCTTATTTCTCCTTCCTATAACAATAAGTATCCTTGCATTAATAATAACATTTCTAAGTCTCCCTCCCCTATCTCGGACCCTTACCTTCCTATCCGTTATTCTCCCACCCCCTCCCCCCCCTCATTCCCAACCCTATTCCCCCCCCCATCCCTCTCTTAATGCCAAGGTGGTTAACCTCTCATCGATAGTGCTTGATCCCCATTGATTAAGCCTTCTTGAGAAAGGTTTTAATTTTGCACCTGCTCCTCATTCCATTCCCTATGAAGACATTATTTTCTCCATTAAATCCATCTCCCACTGCCTCCCCTCCCACGAAGCTAAGGAGCTTCGCCAAGAATGTGGTTGCATTCTTCGACACTCTAAGCTCCCCAAGCCTTACCTCTTTAAGGATGAATTTCTTTCCCTTCGTCAACTCAATTCCAACCCTAATATTCTCATTCTTAAGGCTGATAAAGGTAATGCCTCTGTTATTATGAACTCCTCGGATTACCATCATAAGGTTATGGATCTTATTTCCTCCTCTTCCTACCATCCCTTATAGAAAATCCCCCTTCAATCCATTTTCAATAAGGTCACCAAAGCTATCAAATCCTCTTCCCTTGACCCTGCCACCCAAAAGTGCCTCTTCCCCATGAATCCCATTACCCCTAAAATTTATAGGCAACCGAAAATTCATAAGCCTAATATCCCCCTCTAACCTATCGTTAGTGCTGTAGGTGGCCCCACCCATGCCCTTTCCAAATACCTTTCCAAGAAGCTTAGCCCCTATTTTGGTTGTTCCTCATCCTATATCAAAGACTCTGCTGATTTCATCAAGCACATCAAAACACTTAAGCTTGATAAAAATGACATCATGGTTAGCTTTGATGTCGTTTCCTTATTTACCAAGATTCTTGTCCCTGAAGCCATTGACCTCATTTCCAAGCTAGATTATTCGAAAAATATTAACCCCATCAATATTTGTCTTTCCACCACCTTCTTCACCTAAGATGGGGTTTGTTACGAACAAAATGAGGGCACAACCATGGGTTCATCCCTCTCCCCTGTTGTCGCTAACATTTCATGGAATAATTCAAAACCAAAGCCCTTGAAACCTTCCACCTCAAACCAAAATTTTGGAAGCGTTTCGTAGATGAAGCATTTTTCATTTGGTCCTATGGTATTCCTGCTCTTTGCCAATTCCTCTCACATCTCAATAACATCTCTCCCCACATCCAGTTCACTATGGAACTGGAAGAGAAGCATTCCATTCCTTTCCTTGTTTTCCTTGTCTCACACCTCTCCAATGGATCCATTTCCAACTAGGTCTACTGAAAAAAGACCCATATAGATGGGTATCTTCATGCAAGCTCCCACCATCATCTTGCTCAAAATTCTGATGTTCTTAAAACCCCGGTCTCCCGAGCCATTCAAATCTCCTCCTCTCAATCCTTTCCTAAAGAAAAATCCCATCTCACTAGAGCTCTCAAATATAATGTATAAGCCACTTCCCAAATCAATAAAAATTTCCATTCTTGCACCCATCCTTGACCTAATAACATTTCAAACCCCCCTCCCCTATCCAAGGTAACCCTTCCTTATATTCAAGGAGTTATCGATCATCTTTCCGAAATCCTTTCTAAAAAGAACATTAAAACTTTCTTCAAGCCCCAGAGAACCCTTAGCCAATTATTTAGGTCAACCAAGGATAATATTGACCCTATGTTAGGCCCTGGAGTCTATGAGATCCCCTGCTCCTATGGTAGATCTTACATAGGTCAAACTGGTCGTTCCTTCAAAACGTGGCTAAAAGAATACATGGATGACACTAACCATAACCGTATTGAAAAATCTGCCATTTCCGAGTGTAGAAATTATACAAACAATATGTATATCATGGATTCAATCCGATCTAATGATGTACTATATATAGATACTAAATTGTCTGTACAAATCAATTGCGGAAACTAAACACAATCGCTAATCACATGAAGCAAAGAAAGAATCAAATCAAACCACGACAGAGATAATTTCCCGGGGAAAGCTTGCTTCTCAAAACCCCACTATATTCTATTGTATATTAAATATGGAAACATGAAACAATTACAATGCACTCCTCTCACAAGAGTCTCTAGTACTCAGCTAATTGTCTCACACTGTCTTGGACAAAACTGGTCAACACTTAGCCAATTCTCAGCCTCTAAACAACCTGCCTTTCTTGTGCAATTCTTGACGAATGAAATCCATATTATTTAGGAATTTTGGCCTTCCTAAACTACGTAAGGATCGTGGGAAATCCAATGAGTGTTTGGTTGCATGGGTGCAACCCAATAATCCTACAACTGATAGTTAACATCCTTTCACCTTTGTCTCAACTGGGTCTCCACTGGAACTCACACGCATGAAACTAATAATAGTAAATCATCAGTTGCATGTTAGATCACTGATTGTGAATCAAATAATATTTAATTCACTTGATCTCTCACTAGTGCAACAAATAGTTACAACTATCTCAACTGACTTTAACTCCCCTAACTCAGTTAACTAATTACTCATGCATTAAACTAATGCACCAAATGCACTTCAAACTCTGTTACAACTAGAATTACTTGGCATGCCTCACCAACTACCGTCAACTCTAAATTCATGAGCTAACTGAGCTTATCACACTCAGTTAACTATTAAACATGATTATGAGATAAAGTTACATTTTATTGTCCATATTAATTAAGGGAAAATTAAAATAGACACTGCACCAAATTTAACCCACGCCAGTGTAGGCGCTGCTAAGACCTATTGGTCCCACACTAGTGTAGTTGTTGTTTGGACCTATTGGTTCCACACTAGTGTAGGTGTTTAAATTTCTTGTTGGACTTCAACACTCCCTCTCAACAAGAAAGGGATTATCTGCCACCCCGATCCTGCCTCTATGGTATTCGAATTTTCTCCTGGTGAGCGCCTTCATCAGAATATATACATCATGATCTTCTGTGGGAATGTACATAAGTGACATTATGCGCCTATGAACACAATATCTGAGATGGTGGTAGCGGATTTCTATGTGCTTGGACCTATCATGAAACATAGGGTTAACCGAGAGTTTAATGCAACTCTGGTTTTCACAATGTATCATTGTCGGATCCATCTGAGAACCAAACAAACCAACCAGGATCTTTCTCATCCAGATGGCCTCACATGCAACTTGACTTGCTACCATGTACTCTGCCTCAGTTGAAGTGAGCACCAGAGATCGCTGCTTCTTGTTGTACCAGGAAATTGCTGTCAATCCTATGCTAAAGATCCCTCTTGATGTGCTCTTTCCCTTTGATGGACTGCCTGCCCAATCTGCATCTGTGAAGCCTTGAAGCTTCACTCCCTTTGTTCATTTGTACCATAATCCATACTTTGTAGTGCCCCTGAGATATCTCAAGACATGCTTCCCCGCCTTCCAAAAGAGCTTGGTCAGCTTAACCATAACTTGAATCAACTAGTTAACTGCATAGAAAATGTCTGGTCTGGTGTTCACCAAGTATGTCATCGAACCTACTAACTACATGTAGACAGTAGCATCCACTACTTCTCCAGAAGTAGCATCCTCTTTCCTCCAATTTCTTGGAAGAGGAGTGTCCATGAGTTTACAACTCTCCATGTGAAACTTACCTAGTATCTCTTTGGCATACTTTCCTTAAGAAACAAAAATTCACCATCTGGCTGCCATATTTCCAAACCAAGGAAATAGTGAAGAAGTCCCATGTGATTCATTTCAAACTCCCTTGCAATATCCTCCTTACATGTGTTTATCATTTTCTCATCACATTTCAAAATTAGATCATCAACATAAAGTATGATAATCAAGAGCTTACCATCAACCACAATCTGGTACAGGTTTGCATCTGCTTCACTTTTGGTGAAGCCCAACCTGGTGAAATAACTATCAATCTGAGTGTACCAAGCACAAGGTGCTTGATTCAACCCATACAGTGCTCTCTCGAGTCGACACACATGCAAATCACTGTCAAAGATCTTAAAACCTTTTGCCTGCTATATATACACTTATTCCTTAATAACTTCATTGAGAAACACAAATTTTACATCCATCTGATGAATGCACCACCCCATATGCGCTGAGAGTGCAAGAATAGATATAATGGAAGAGTACCTCGAGACTGGTGTGAAAGTCTCATCATAGTCAATCCCCTCAATATGTGAGAATCCCTGGGCCACAAATCTGGCCTTGTACTTCTCCACACTCCCATCAACATCTTGATTTACCTTGTAGATCCATCTAGATCCAACCACTGATTTGTCGACCAGTCTTGGGACAATCTCCCATGTACTGTTCTTGATGATGGAGTCATAATCCTCTACCATAGCATCAACCCAAATTGGTTGTTGCATTTCCTCCTAAAAGGAAGATGGTTTTGCCACAATACACTTGCTCATAAGAGCCATGTATCCAATAAACTTGTCTGGAGGATGTCTCTGTCTGCACAGTGAAGTAGGGGCTCCTACATTCTCTGCTGCATCAAGTCTCAATCTATCAGCTTCCATGGTGTGCCTTCTACCATTTCTGGTGGATGGATCCGCATGAGTGTTTTCTGCCACTCCATGATCTTCCGCATGTGGCTGCTCCATATCTTGAGGCTCATCCTTTGGAACCAAGAGTTCCTCCTCTACATGCAAATCCAATTCCCTCTCAAGGGACAATCACATGGATTTCTCCTCATCAAATTTTATATCCCATCGCACAACAATCATTATGCTATTTGGAAAATACACCCAATAGTTTTGGGGAGTTTAAGTGTACCCCAAAAATATCCCAATCTCAGCTGTTGGTTCCAGCTTCTTCCTGACGTCTTTGGTCACATGCACATAAACAAATGAGCCAAAAATCTTAAAATGTGAAACATCAGGTTTCTTACCAGTAAAAGCCTCTTCTGGTGTACTCATGCCAAGTATTCGATGAGGACAATGGTTCTGTACAAATACCGCCGTGTTGCATGCCTTTGCCCAGAGATGCAACGATAGGCCCTGGTCATGCAACATCGCTCTTGCTGCACCCAAAATTGTTCTGTTATTTCTTTTCTATGACCCCATTATGCTGTGGGTTATGAGGCGCAATCAGTTCTCTCCGAATTCTTTCTTTGTTGTAGAATTTCTTGAATTCATTAGAGATGTACTCACCACCATCGTCGCTCCCAAGAGCCTTCACATGCTTCCCTATGTATTTCTCCACTAGTTCTTTGAACTCAAGAAAATTTGAGAACGTCTGATCTTTATTCTGCATGAAGTAGATCCAATACTTTCAAGAAAAGTCATCAAAAAATATCACATAGTACTTATGCTTTGTTGTCGAAGCAGTAGAGAATGGTCCACACATGTCTGAGTGAACTCTCTCAAGAATCTCTGAAGCTCGGTTCTCCTTCTCATGAAAAGTGGCCTTTTCATACTTCCCCATAGTACATCCCTTGCATGTGTCTGACTACGCACGTGTACCCTTGGGAACACTCGTAGAAATCTGCTGCAGGACCTTCAAGGCTCTGTGGTGTAGATGGTCCAATCTCCTGAGCCATAACTCACCCTCATCCTGGATCACCACTTTGTCTGCCTTACCCATCAATGCTGCGCAACCATCTACATCAATTTTATAGATATTATTAACTCGAATCCTAATATTCTTGGCTTGCCTTGTTGTTTTGTGTCGCAGGAAAGCTTTTCCTTCACTGAAAACAACATCATAGCCTCTATCCTCCAACATTGCAACTGAGACTAATTTTTTCTTCAAGCCTGGTACATGCATTACATCCTTTAATTGAAATGGTTTACCTAACTGTCTCTGGAAGGTAATGGTACCAATCCTGGTAGCAATGTACTACCTGATCACCCATTTCGATATTCATCTGGAGGTCCTTCGCCTCCAAGATACTAAAAATTTCTTTATCTCTCGTCCTGTGAAAGGATGTACCACTATCCAAATACCACATCGATCCCATTGCACTTGACACCATGCATGGAATGAGTGAGAAGTCAAGCTCAAATTGGGAGGCCAAAGCCTCACCAACTACAGATCCTGAAGCCTTCTTGTTCTTCTTATTTTGTGGACAGTTAGTGGCATAATGTCCATGCTCATGATAGTGAAAACACTTCACTCTGGACATGTCGCACTTCTTTCCATTTACCAGAGTCAAATTTGGAATGGAATTTCTTTCCTTTCCCCTTCTTTTCCTTGGCTTCCAAAGCACAATCTTATTCATCTTCATTCTTAGATGAAGATCCATCTCTGGTGTTCCGTCTGAACTCTTCTTGCACCAAATTCGACCAAAGTCGTTCCCAATCTGGCAACTTTTCCCTTCCATTGACAGAGTCCTGATAACTATGCCAACTCTTGGGAAGTCATAGAAGAGCTAGGCTCACCAAATCATCATCAATGACAGTAATGCCAATGCTCCCAAGCTCATCCCGAAATTGGACAAACTTTGTTAAATATTTTGGCATGGAGTCACCTTTCTCCATTTTGATCTTCCTGAGTTTATCCTTCAACGCTAATTTCATATGATCACTGCTGCTCTGAAATAAATCTGTCAAAGATTCCCACATTTCATATGGTGTCGCTTTTCCATGGAGACTTGAGACAATGTGGTCTCGTACTCCCTCCAGTAAGATCCTCCTCGCCTTTGCAACTTTCTTTTTCCATGAATCAAGATTTGCAACATCTGTCACAACGGGTTTGGGAAAATCATTGTCAATGAATTCCTTCAATCCATTTTCCTCTAGCACTACCTCCATTCTGTCTTTCCAAGCAATATAGTTAGAGCTACTGTTTGGTCTCAATCTAGTCTCCTAAATTGAGCTCATTTAATTGTCAACCAGGGTTGGTAAACTGCTGAAGTGAAGTGTACTATATGTACCTAGGTGTTTGTTTCTTAATGCGTTGTGTGTAGTGTTTTGTGATGTTTTTGGTCTTTTGTGATGATTTATGATGTTTTTGGTCTTTTGGTGATTTTATGTTCACAAGAAAGATGACTAGAAAGCTAATGGAAGGAAGCTAGTGATTAAAAACAGAGTGAAACCTAATTGGTTGATGTCAAATGGTAAATGCAAATGCAATGCTAAAAACAGAATCAAATCTAAACTATGACTAAGAAAAAACAAAGCTTGATAATGACTTCTAAGGAAATGATTCAAAACATAAACTCAACTTGAGAAATGATCAACTAAACATGCAAATCCTCCTAACTAAACAGTTTAAACAACTAACTTATAATGATGCAACATTTTGTCCTTGATTAGAGATTTGTTGAAGTATGTTTGGAGTAAAACATTGATACCATCATAAGATCTTCTACTTTAAATCTAGTTCTTAACTCTATTCTGCAACTCAGTTTTATAGCACTACACTTCTCTCAAAGGTTATAGATTTTTGAATTAGTCTTTTGAGGAAATGTTTGTTTGTGAAATGATAAGGATGTTGCAGAAGTACTTCAGGCCTTAAAATGATATTGTCTTCTATTCATATGTTTATGAATCAATTATAGATTTTAGAACAAGAAGAGGTTTGTGAATAATGAAGGCTGTTTTGTTAAGTTTAACAATTGAAGTAATCTTAATATGCAGTGAATGGCAACTGAATATGGAGTGCAAATGCAATGAGTTGAACTACAACTGAACCTAAAATGTCACTAGCCTAAAACAGTGTTAAACTACAAGTCATTATCAAACTTAAAACAAAATAATTGAGCATGAATTAAGTGCAATTAAACTCCGGAGCATCCTAACTAAACTATCATGCATTATTCTATGGAATTATACAGTCTGTTTGTCCATCATGATTGATATTTTGGAAGAGTTCCTTCTTTTGGAAGAGTTTTTAGAACAATCCTGACTGTGTAATTGAGTGCAAATGCAAACGTAAAGACTGAAAGCAATAAAAAACTAAGATATCATAGCCATCTCCTACCCATCATTATGATATTTTTGACAAGCGTTTAAGAGCAAGAACAACTATGGTACTTAGTGAAAACACACAACTAAAACATTCATTATCACGGTTATGCCTTGGACACCTTAAGAATTTCTTGGAAGAGTTTCTTCTTGTAGAAGAGTGTTTGGAACAAGTGTAACTGTGATAGTGAACAACAAAAATTACAATTAAATCCTACAATACTATAGCCATTTCCCATTCATCATTATAATCTTTTGGAAGAGCTTCTTCTTTTGGAAGAGTTAGAATGAGTATAACTACAGTAACTAATAAAAGCAACTACGAATTCAACTTCTAATCCTACAATACTATAGTCATTTCCCATTCATCATTATAATCTTTTGGAAGAGCTTCTTCTTTTGGAAGAGTTAGAATGAGTATAACCACAGTAGCTAATGAAAACAACTACTAATTCAAATTCAAAAACGTAAAGGCGGCTAGAATACTTATCTAAATTACGCAAATAAATCCGTGCAAGAGGCAGGGGCCCTCTACCACCTGACGGAATCTAACTCCAAATCAAATCAACGCTTTCAAAACAACACTGTCTGCTTCATTAAAGATGAAATAACTTGAACAGAGCAATCTGCGTCTTCAGAAATGTAGCACAGAATCTAAGCAAAATCTAGAATAAAATCTAGCCTAGCTCTCGGTTTCCCAAGTGTTTATATAGCAAATGTACATAACAAGACTTGCAACAATTCCAGGAACATTGTCTTTCCTTGTCGAAATCACATTAGGACTCTTGAAGTGGCTGCGTAAAAAGGAAAAAGACATCTGGACTGAGACAGTCCTAATAGAAGTCTGCCTTCCTAAATGTGTTCCCACGTTCCAAAACCATACCCAAAATTCGTTTCTTCCTTCATGGTGAGCAACGAACCATGTAGACATGACGTGGAATATGCCCATATGCGGTTTTTCTTGAGAGGCCACCTGGAACATACTCAAACGTGAAGACAGCTGCAGAATCGCCGGTTAGCTACGGAATGTCTGCATTCTGCAGCTAGTTCTGGTCAAAATTCTTTACAATGGAAAAAATCACAAAACTTAGCAAGTCAGTCATGTAAATCATTCTAAAAGTAATTTCAACTAAATTCATTGATCAATTGGGTCTAGGATAGCAATGGAAAAAGGAAAATGAGGTAAAGTAAGATGAAAGAAAGCACAATTTTGAGGCTCAACATACCCCCACTGCTGTCTCCTTGCATGTCCTCATGAAAATTATCCTATGAACTCAGAGGCTTCTGCAAGAACATCTAATCCTCTCCTTCTCCTTTGCCTGGAAGCTAAAGATCTTCTGGGTTTTCTGATAACAAGTTTGAACCTTAAGTTGATGAGTGCCCTGATTAGCTTCTTTTTCCTTTTCTTCAACTTCTCATTAGTCTTTTCCACTTTGTCGATATGTAGGGATAAGGTTGAGTTCATATCAGTTTTGAGCTTGACTTGATCCTTGAGAATTTCATTCTCATTTTTGATGTGTCTATTAAGTATTTCCAACTCATACCTATCCCTTCTTAATACATCTATTTCAGACAGTGGAGGACTAGGGGTTATCTCTTTGCTTTCTGAAGCTCTCCTTTCCAAAGTTTCCACATAGTCATAAATTTCTTGTTGAGCAGGGTCAATTTTAGGGGTTACTTCATTAAAATCCTCTTCAACATCTTCTTCAATGGATGTTTCCTCATCTTCTATATTAATCAACCCTGTTTGTTTGATTTGAGTTTTCTTTAGTTTTCCCTTTAGTCTGTGGCTTCTTCTTGGCTGAGAGGATCCCTCTCCTTTCTCTGTAGCAGATTTCTTGATTACCTTCTCTTTCTTAAGTTGTCTCTTGATTTGAGTCAACTTCTCTAAAATGATTTCCTCACTGCTCTCTTGGACTGTTTTGTCAATTTCAACTTTTGAGGCTCTCCATTTTCTACTTCTCCTTGTAGGCTGTGGTTCAGGTGTGGGTTCTTTTGGCTCTTCAAAATGATTTCTTATCAAGAAATTGTCCCATGTATCATTTGTTTTGGCTAAATGATGTTCAATCAAAATTTTAACCAAACCATGATGATATAGAGTTGTCTCTAAAAATTGAACCCTTCTTTGAACACAGGAAGCCATCTTTTTCAAACTTTGAAGTAAGAAATATGGTAGATTTAAGTCTTCCCCCAGAAAATGCATTATCAGTCTAATGTGGTAGACATAAAATGTGCCATATCTACCCTCACATGTAATAAATTTTTGCAGAAGAAGTAGTATGTTTCTCCATTTATTTTTCAATGCAGAACTGGGAATTCCTTTCTTAAATACAGTAACATCCATACCTGGTGATTTTAAAATTTGTTTCCAGGAGTCATTGTGGAATTCTCTATTTTTAAACCATCTCTCTCCAGTTCTGAGCAACCCTGTAGCCTCTGCAATGAAAACTTCAGTGACAGTAAATTTGACATCTCCCACTTCAACTTCAGTTCCTTGAAATGATCTTGCAAATGTTTTAGTGACTTCCTTGTGGAAGCCATTAAATTTCTCCAAAAATTGTAACCATCCTATCTGTTGCAACATTTCTTTACATTGGGGGTAGCCTTCTAGGTATTTTGAACCCACTGGTTCAGTTCTTACAATGAAACCCATAATTGCTTCTTCAATGTTCAGATTAACACTCTTCTACCCACAGAAACAAATAACTTTCACCTTTGAATTGAAATGGCTTCAAGTTCTAGATGACAATGGCTTCAAATTTCGGAATGACATACCTCTGATTGACAATGACAAATGTCTTCAAACTTCGGAATGATATACCTCTGATTGACAGTGACAACAGCTTCAAACTTCGAGCTGATATGCCTCTGGTTGACAATGAAACTTTGGACTGATATGCCTCTGTTTCTCGGTGGCAAATAGCTTCAAATTCCCACAGTACTATACCTCTGTTCTTGGTAACAAATGACTTCAAATTCTTCACTGCTATACCTCTGTCTCCCGGTGACAACCGACTTGAAATTCTTCACTACTATACCTCTGCGTTTACAGTGATAATGCTCAATCTCTGCCCACGGTGATAGTGTTTTGACATTCAAACTGTGCTTTGATATTCAAACTGATATACCCTTTTTCTCTGCTCTCGGTGATAAGGATATCTCTGTCTGCGGAATGAAGTGCCGGCTACAGAATGGAGTGATGGAAGTGGTCACGAAATGAGGTAATGGAGTGAGGTGGAGGAACGAATTAATGATTGAAAAGATGACGAAGATTTTTTTGAAACGGAAAAGAGAATCATCATTGAATGATTTGGTTGGGTTACGTGAAGAATTCAAACTCTTCGACCATTTGAACCGCTTAAATGATGTCGGGTATGGAATTTGAAATGAGAGATTTTAATCCAAAGTTGGTGGAGGGTTTATTGGTCATGATCAATAAAAATAATTAAAACAACCTTTTTGAACAATTCATAACTAAAACTATGCTAAACTTTATGACATGCCATTATAATCTAAACTTGTTACCTCTGCTTTCATTTGATTTTTGTAGTCTTTGTCTTCTCTATTCACCTTTGGAAGAATCTTCATAATCCTTCTTTGATGCTTTTGATTCATGGATACACTGGATCATTTTGTTGCAATTCTAATGTCTGCTGATTTATGCCTTCAGGATTTGTAGCTGCGGAATGACTGTCTGGCTGCAGAAAGGCTGATCAGCTGCAGAATGTCCGTTGGGCTGCAGAATGTTCCTGTAGAGCATTTTAATCATGGAATGGAGTGTTTTTGGAATATAGGTGAAATGTTATATGGTATGGATGAATATGGATGATGAGTTATGATATGTATGAAGTGGATGATGAAATGAAATGGATTCAGTTTATGAAATGGAGTGAAAGAACATAAGAACTGCCCTGCAATTCCATGACATGTTTTATTCATTTACAGCAAGACATCAAACTTTAATTTTTGACATGAGAATGAGATGGATGGAGTATGGAATGGGATGAATGGAACATGGAATGAAGTAGAATATGAATGAATGAATGAAATGGAGTATGGATGGATAAGTGAATGGAGTGAAATGAAATGAGATGGATCATAAGCACTAGGGATCTGAACTTATGATTTTTGTAACAGCTGCTTGTAAAAACAAAAATGGGAAAAGTTAGAGTGTCAGAGAGACTCTGATTTTCACCCTATCTTTTCTGTATAAACATGCCAATCAATGATTGGTTTTCATGTTTATACCTTTATTTTTTTTTATTTTTTTTTTATTTTAAAGAGAAATGCTTAAGAAAATTTAATCAAGTTGATGAAGAAGAGAAACTCTTCTTCATTAACTTCGCATCATTGCTTTCTTGGAACTTCTTGACAAACTCTTCTCTTGAGAGTGGTTTGTGATATAACTTCAATCTATGACCATTCACAAGAAAAGTGACCTCTTCTTCATCTATAGTTCTGATTTTTACTGCCCCATTATAAAAAATTTCAACAATTTCATATGGCCCAAGCCAATGTGTCTGAAATTTACCTTGAAAATCCTTGAATTTTGAATCAAACAAGAGAGCCCAGTCACCCTCTTTGAATTTCTTCTCTTTGATGTACTTGTCATGCCATATAGCCCTTTGCTGTTGGACTAGACTTGTTTTCTGAACTGCATCTTGTCTGATCTCATCCAATTCATTAATTTTCTCCAGTCTATGCTTTTGTGCCTTCGTTAAATCAAGTCCTAGCTGAACTGCCATTTTGAAAGTTTGAATCTGGAACTCTATGGGAAACAAAACTTGCTTTCCATAAACAAGTTCATAAGGAGTATGGCATGTTGTGTTTCTCCATGTAGTTCTATAGGCCCACAAGGCTTCAGGAAGCCTATCTACCCAATCTCTTCTATGTAAATGAACAATATTTGTTAGGATTCCTTCAATGACCTTATTAGTAGATTCCACTTGACCATTTGCTTGTGGATGATAGGGAGTAGATTTTCTATGCCTGATTTTGTACCTCTCCATCATTTGTTCCACTAGCCTTGATGTAAATTGAGCTCCTTGATCTGTAACAATTTCCCTTGGGACACCAAAACGAGTAAAAATATCCTCAAAAAGAAAAGTAACTACAAATGCTTCATTAGCAACAAGTAATGGCTTAGCTTCTACCCATTTAGTAAAATAGTCAGTGCAAACTAATATATATTTCTTTTGTCTTGATGGAGGACTAATAGGTCCTACAAAATCCAAAGCCCATTTTTCAAAAGGTTCAATGTGTACCTGAGGTTGTAATGGCATCTCACCTGAGGGAGAAGGTTTCCCTACCCTTTGGCAACTGTCACACCTTTTGACATACTCTTTAGCATCTTTAAACAAGGATGGCCAATAATATCCTAAATTAAGGATCTTATAGGCTATCCTCTTATCTGCAAAGTGTCCGCCACAAGGTTCGTCATGACATGCCTTGAGAATCTCAGGCATCTCATCTTCATGAACACACCTTCTAATGATCAAATCTGGACCTGTCTTGTACAACTCATTAGCAACCCATGAATATTTTGCACTATCATTAATGATTTTTATTTTATCCCTTGCATTCATAATTGAAGGAAATTTTCCTGAAACTAAATAATTAGCAATATCAGCAAACCATGGAGTTTGAGTAGAGATTGCAAAAAGATATTCATTAGGAAATTGATCTTCAACCAGAGTGTCATCTTTGATATTTTGGAGTCTAGATAAGAAATCAGCTACTGTGTTTTGTTTTCCAGGCCTATCTAGAATAGTAATGTTGAATTCTTGTAAGAGCAACAACCATCTTATAACTCTGCCATTAGTGATTGATTTGTTCATTAAATATCTAATTGCAGAATGATCAGTGTGAACAAAAGTTTCATAGCCTGTTATATAGTGTCTAAATTTGTTTATGGCATGAACACCAGCTAAAAACTCTTTTTCAGTTACAGTATAGTTTAACTCTGCAGGAGTCAAATTTTTACTGGTATAATAGATGGCATAGGGAATCAAGTCTTTCTGCCCCAATACTGCTCCTAGAGCTGTATCGGAGGCATCTGTGGAGATATGAAAATGTAACTTCCAGTTAGGTCCCCTTAATATAGGTGCTTCAGAAATTTTGGTTTTTAGGGTTTCAAAAGCTAACTGGCAATCAGAAGTCCACTTGAATTCACAATCTTTGGTGAGTAATTTGAAGAGTGGAGATGCTATCTTGGTAAAGTTTTCTATAAATCTCCAATAATACCCTGTAAATCCTAGAAAACTTCTAACATCTCTTTGACAACTTGGAATGGATAGGTTAGAAATGACTTCAACTTTTGCCTCATCAACTCTAATCCCATCCCCTGAAATGTGGTGACCTAAAACAATACCTTCAGTAAACATCATAAAACATTTTTCATGACTAAGTGAAAGGTTTGCTTCTTGACATCTGTTTAAGACTTTTTCCAAGTTTTCTAAAGCCTCTTCAAATGTATTCCCATAAACTGTGAAGTCATCCATGTACACCTCTACACAATCATGTATTAGATCCGAAAAAATTCCTAATACTACCCTTTGGAATGTTGCAGGTGCATTACATAATCCAAATGGAAATACTCGGTAAGCATAGGTACCCCAAGGACAGGTAAATGTGGTTTTATCTTGGTCTTCAAGTGCTACTTGGATTTGATTGTAACCACTAAACCCATCTAGAAATGAAAAGTACTTTTTGCCAGCTAATGTATCTAATACTTGATCTATGAAAGGTAAGGGAAAATGGTCTTTAAGAGTAGCTTTATTCAGTTCTCGGTAGTCAACACACACCCTCCATTTTCCATTTTTCTTTGGCACAATTACCAAAGGAGAAACCCACCGACTATCTGAAATAGGATAGATGAAATTAACATTTAACAATTTTTGCAATTCCTCTTTAACAATTTCCCTAAGATTTGGATTCATCCGTCTTTGAGGCTGTCTGATTGGTTTGCAATTTTCCTCTATATAGATGTGATGAGTACAAGTCTTGGGAATTATCCCTTTCATGTCAGTGTATTCCCATGCATATGCAGAAGAATGTCTCTGTAATACTTTGACTAACTCTTCTTGTTGAGATTTTTCTAGGTTCTTGTTTATGTTCAAAATTTTGCCTGGAAAAATTTCACTTGTAGAGCTGCCAAATTTGTCCATAGAATGAAGAGACATCTGCCTAGATGACAAAAATTCAATATTGGATCCCTCCTGAAATGATTCATGTTTGTGTTCTAGAGAGGATTCAAAGTTTTCTAGAGTATTCAGAATTTGATTATCTTCACTAATTTCTGAAATTGTGAAGAGTGGTTGTAAATCTTCTTCATCCTCTATCCATTGAGTGTCATCTAGATCTGTAATTGTCCTAGCCGGAGGATATAAAGTGAATTTTTTAGTTGAACTACCATCAGAAATATACATATCACCGGACCTACAACTAATAAAAGCATCAGCTGTAGCCAACCAAGGTCTTCCTAATATAACAGGATGGCCTCCTAGATTATTCTTAGGAGTTAGGATCATGAAATCCATAGGGTATTCCCAAGAATCTAGGGACACTGGAATGTCTTCTATTACCCCATCTGGTTTGATCACAGATCTATCCGCTAATTGTAATAGTGTGGGTGTAAAGAGAAGATTAGGAAGTTTCAGTTTGTCCATGATTTGTCTACTCATGATATTTATTGCTGCTCCTAAATCAATGAGTGTGTTTTGAATTTCAATTCCATTGATGTGAATTTTGAAAACTGGATTTCGTGGGTCAAGATACTTTGGAATAGCAATCTTGCCCATCATAATGTCTGCTATTTTTCCTACCAGTTGAATTTTCTTGGTTTCTCTTATTCTTTTTCTTGTTGTTTTCATACTCAACTCCTTTATTGTTTTGGCTAAAATTGGGATTTCCTTGATGGCTTGCAATAATGAAATTTTAATGCAAACATTTCTCAATTCATCTAAGAAATCATAATTAGGCACCATGATCTGTTTTTCTACACCTCTATCAATTTGTAATCTTTCCGGAAAAGGAGGTATAGAAGTAGATGTGGATGGTTGCTCTAATATAGGAGTTGGATTTATTGGATCTTTTTGTTTTAGTTTTTCAATGTGTGGGTCTTGAAAGGATGTGTCTTCCTCAAGACTTTTATTCACCCGTAGGGAGTCTTCCTCAGAATTATCTTGTTCTTGTATGATCACATAAGGTTTCCTCTTTTCAAGTATTCTTCCAGACCTCAGTTGAACATCACTAAGGTCTAAAGGAGTAATTAAATAAGTTGGAAATTGTTGGCCTTCTATCATGTATGTATTTTGAGGGTTCTTATTATTGGGGTTTGGTATGGGTTGAGCAGGCAATTGATTTGATTTTTGAGGGAATGGTAATGAAAGTGGTTGATTTTGATGTGGTTGGTTCTAATGATGTTGTTGAGGATTTTGTTGAAAATTTTGTTGAAGATTTTGAGGAAAATTTTGTTGAGGATTTTGAGGATAAAAATGTGGATATGGTGGATAAGATGGTGGATACTGATAATATGGAGAGTATCTTCCATAGGGACTTTGTGATCCTTGTGCCCAAGCTTGAGATTGATTTTGAAATTGGGGCCAAGGTTGCTGCCAAGAATTCCAAGGTGGAGGTTGATTATACATTTGATCATGGAATCCTTGTGTTTGAGGTCCCTGCCAAGGTCTTCTAGATACAAAATTGAGAGACTCTGTGGAATCTGTAGGAGTTTCTTCCTGAAAGACAGCTTTGAGACCAGGAAGAGAAGGACAATTCTTGGTCTCATGTTTCTCAGAACAAATGACACAGGTTTCTACAACTTTTACATCCAAAGGACACTCTCTTAAGGCATGTTTCTTTCTACATTTGGGACAAAAGATTGCCAAGGCATCAGATTCAGCCTTTTGCTTGTTTTGTATCTTGAGGGTGTCTATTTGTTCACTAAGACTCCCTAAGATGTCAGATTTAAAGTCATCAAGCATATGTCCTATTTCTGATCTACTTACTGTCCCAGAAGCAGACTTACTTGCCCTTGCAAGAGCGGGATCTCTTGGACTTTTGACAGTTTTATATTTCCCTCTTGAAAGGTTAATACATAACTCCGATATTTCAGGTAATGTGAGTTGTGATATATCCCCTTTTCCCATCATGTTAAGGATATCCAACCATTCATCCCTAATTGTTTTCAACAAAAGAGCTTTTAAGGTGTCTTGATCTAGGTTTTCCATTTGTGCCCTTTTTATGTTGTATTTAAATCTTTCCAACAAATCTTCTAAGTTTTCATCTTCTTTTTGTAACATCTTGAACACTTCTTCCTTATGATTAACCGACATACAATAATCCAAGTATCTCTCTAGAAATGCTTGTTTCATGTCTTCCCATGTTCTAATAGAACTACTGATTAGACTCATAAACCACTTCAATGTTGCTCCCTTCAAAGTTGAAGGAAATAATTTCAGCTTTTGAGCATCTTGTAAGTAGTCATAAGTCCTACACAGTACTTCAAATTCGAATAATAAAGTTTCAGGATCTTCAGTTTTAAGTCCATAGAAGTTTGGAAGGACAGAGGGTGAAATGTTTTTCATGGTTGTATTGGTTTCTTCATCAAGTATAGGGAACCCAAAAGAGCTTCCTATTCTACCTCTTCCTCCATTTGCACCTCTCCCTCCTTCTCCTCTACCTCTACCTCTACCTCCAAATAGTGTGTTTTCTCCATTAAAAACTCCTCCTCCTCCTTCTTCTGCCATGGTTGACTCTCCTGTGGAGGTGGAAAGGTTTGTGTCCCTAACAGGAGTTTTTAGATCTTCTTCTATGGCAGGTTCAGTGGATGAAGTGGAAGGTTTTTCTAATGGGATATCTGATTTCAGATCTTCTAGAAGTCCAGGATCAGTAAAGGATGGAAGATGGGTTTGAGTTGAAGGTATACTAGCTCTGGATCTAGATGAAACAAGTGGTGTTCTAGAAATCAAACTTCTGCCTTTGCTGCTTATAAATCTTCCCCTTGAATCTCTCTCTCTATGCATAAAATTGTTTTTGGATGCTAAGAAATAAAGGTTACCTAGTTTTCACTTCCCCGACAATGGCGCCAAAATGTTTGGTCTCAATCTAGTCTCCTAAATTGAGCTCATTTAATTGTCAACCAGGGTTGGTAAACTGCTGAAGTGAAGTGTACTGTATGTACCTAGGTGCTTGTTTCCTAATGCGTTGTGTGTAGTGTTTTGTGATGTTTTTAGTCTTTTGTGATGATTTATGATGTTTTTGGTCTTTTGGTGGTTTTATGTTCACAAGAAAAATGACTAGAAAACTAATGGAAAGGAGCTAATGATTAAGAAAAATAGAGTGAAGCCTAATTGGTTGATGTTAAATGGTAAATGCAAATGCAATACTAAAAGCAGAATTAATTCTAAACTATGACTAAGCAGAAATAAAGCTTGATAATGACTTCTAAGGAAATGATTCAAAACATAAACTCAACTTGAGAAATGATCAACTAAGTATGCAAATCCTCCTAACTAAACAGTTAAACAACTAGCTTATAATGATGCAACATTTTGTCCTTGATTAGAGATTTGAAGCACAATTGGAGAAAAACATTGATACCATCATAAGATCTTCTATCCTAGGATTAGTTCCTAAATCTATTCTGCAACTTAGTGAAATGTCACAAAACCTGACTCAAAAGTTATTGATTTCTTTTCAAAGTAGTCTTTTGAAGGAGGGCTATGTTTATGATAATGAAATTGCAGAGGTACTTCAGGCCTTAAAATGATATTGTCTTCTGTTCTTATGGTTATAGATCAATTGTAGATTTTAGAACAAGAATATGTTTGTAAATAATGAAGGGTGTTTTGTTAAGTTTAACAACTGAAATAGTCTAATATGCAGTGAATGACAATTGAATATGGAGTGCAAGTGCAATGAGTTAATCTAAGAATGAACTTAAGATACCACTAATCTAAAACAATGCTGAACTACAAGTCATTATCAAACCCAAAACAGAACAACTGAGCATGAATTAAGTGCAATGAAACTCCGGAGTATCCTAACTATGCTATCATGCATTATTCTATGGAATTATACAGTCTGTTTTTCCATCATTATTGATATTTTGGAAGAGTTCCTTCTTTTGGAAGAGATTTTAGAACAATTCTGACTGTGTAATTGAGTGCAAATGCAAACATAAAGACTGAAAGCAATGAAAAACTAAGATATCATAGCCATCTCCCACTCATCATTATGATATTTTGGACAAGTGTTTAAGAGCAAGAACAGCAATGGTACTTAGTGCAAACACACAACTAAAATATTCATTATCATGGTTATGCCTTGGACACCTTAAGAATTTCTTGGAAGAGTTTCTTCTTGTGGAAGAGTGATTAGAACAAGTGTAACTGTGATAGTGAACAACAAAAATTACAAGTAAATCCTACAATACTATAGCCATTTCCCATTCATCATTATAATCTTTTGGAAGAGCTTCTTCTTTTGGAAGAGTTAGAATGAGTATAACTACAGTAGCTAATGAAAACAACTACAAATTCAACTTCAAATCCTACAATACTATAGCCATTTCCCATTCATCATTATAATCTTTTGGAAGAGCTTCTTCTTTTGGAAGAGTTAGAATGAGTATAACTACAGTAGCTAATAAAAACAACTACGAATTCAACTTCAAAAACGTAAAGGCAACTAGAATACTTATCTAATTTACGCAAATAAATCCGTGTAAGAGGCAGGGGCCCTCTACCACCTGACGGAATCTAACTCCAAATCAAATCAACGCTTTCAAAAAAACATTGTCTGCTTCATTAAAGATGAAATAACTTGAACAGAGCACTCTGCGTCTTCAGAAATGTAGCACAAAATCTAAACAAAATCTGGAATAAAATCTAGCCTAGCTCTCAGTTTCCCAAGTGTTTATATAGAAAATGTACATAACAAGACTTGCAACAATTTCAGGATCATTGTCTTTCCTGATCGAAATCACATTAGGACTCTTGTAGTGGCTGCGTAGAAAGGAAAAATACATCTGGACTGAGACAGTCCTAATAGAAGTCTGCCTTCTTAAATGTGTTCCCACGTACCAAAACCATACCTAGAATTCGTTTCTTCCTCCATGATGAGAAACGAACCATGTAGACATGACGTGGAATATGCCCATATGCGGTTTTTCTTGAGAGGCCACCTGGAACATACCCAAACATGAAGACAGCTGCAGAATCGCCGGTTAGCTACGGAATGTCTGCATTCTGCAGCTAGTTCCGGTCAAAATGCATTACAATGACAAAAATCACAAAATTTAGCAAGTCATGTTAATCATTCTAAAAGTAATTTCAACTAAATTCATTGATCAATTGGGTCTAGGATAGCAATGGACAAAGGAAAATGAGGTAAATTCAGATGAAAGAAAGCACAATTTTGAGGCTCAACAGTTACCCTCGAGTGCATACTCCAATCTCAAGCCATTGAAATCTATTTCAATCTTGAATCACCTGTAGCACCAAGAAAGTCTTCTGCAAATTCAAATTCTATCCAGCCACAAACTTAGCTTCTCCTCCACTATAGTGATTTCCTGTGCTATGATACCATGTAGAAATTATAAAAACAATATCTGTATCATGGATTCAATCTGATCTAACAATGTACTAAAGCTATATACTAAATCGCTTCTACAAGCTAATTGCGGAAATTAAACACAATTGCCAATCACATGGAGCAAAGAAAGAATCAAATCAAACCACAACATAGATAATTTCCCGGGGAAAGCTTGCTGCTCAAAACCCCACTATATTCTATTGTATATCCAACATGGAAACATGAAACAATTACAATGCACTCTTCTCACAAGTGTCTCCAGCACTCAGCTAATTGTCTCACACTGTCCTGGACAAAACTGGCCAACACTTAGCCAATTCTCAGCCTCTAAAAAGCCTGCCTTTCTTGCGCAATTCCTGATGAATGCAATCCATATTATTTAGGAGTTTTTGCCTTCCTAAACTACACGAGGATCATGGGCAATCCAATGATTGTTTGGTTGCCTGGGTGCAACCGAATGCTCCTACAACTGATAGTTAACATCCCTTTCACCTTTGTCTCAACTAGGTCTCCACTGGAACTAAAATGCATGCAAATAATAATAGTAAATCATCAGTTGCATGTTATATCACTGATTTCGAATTAAATAATATTTAATTCACTTGATCTCTAACTATTGCAACAAACAATTACGTCTAGCTCAAGTGGCTTTAACTCACCTAACTGAGCTAACTGATTACTCATGCATTAAACTAATGCACCAACTGCACTTTCAACTCTGTTACAACTAGAGTTACTCTGCATACCTCACCAACTACCCTCAACTCGAAATTCATGAGCTAACTAATTTTATCACACTCAGTTAACTATTACAAGTTATTATGAGATAAGATTACATTTTATTGTCCATATTAATTAAGGGAAAATCAAATAGACACTGCACCAAATTTAGCCCATACTAGTGTAGGTGTTGCTAAGACCTATTGTTCCCACACTAGTGTAGGTGCTGCTTAGACCTATTGGTCCCACACTAGTGTAGGTGTTGCTTGGACCTATTGGTCCCACACTAGTGTAGGTGCTGCAATTTCTTGTTGGAATTAAACATTGAGCACTCTCATTCCTCCAAACACCTTATCTGTTTTGAAAAATCCAGAATCCTTGCTGCTGCTCCCCTTCATTCCACCTGAGTCATTCAGGAAGCCCTCAAAATCGAAAAGCATCCTAATAACCTCAACCGTGATGATTCTTCTCAATTGAGTCATTCCTGGAAACCCACGGTCCACTTCCTTTCATCTAAACGCCCTACCACTAATCATAATTCTAACCCATCCTAACCAATCTTAGCCTTTTTCCCAGCCTACCCCCCCCCGCCCCCCACCTCTTTGCTTTTTCTTCTATTTCTTTTCTTTTTTATATTTAGTGAGATCCCGTATTTCATACATCTTTAAAAATTCTGTTTAAGGTCATTCAAGTGGCTGCTTATTTTCTTGGAATAAATAGTGATATCATCCAAGTAAATAACAATTGATTTTTTAATGAGTCCTTTAAGGCTATTTCCATAGCTCTTTGAAATGTGGTGCTTGCATTAATCAAACCAAAAGGCATTTTTTGATAAGCATATGTTCCCCATTTAGTTATAAACGTGGTTTTCAATCTATCATCTGGATGAACTAGGATTTGGTTATATCTTGAAAATCCAACAAGAAAAGAAATGAGCTCAGAACCAGCTACTGACTGCAGTACTTGTTCCATGGTTGGAAGTGGAAAATTGTCTTTCTGACATGCTTTATTCAAATTTCTAATATATATATATATATATATACATGCACTAAATTGGATACCCATATTGAATGCCTAACAAGAAATATGATTTTGGCCTTAAGAAGTTTATTCAGCTTTGATTTGATTTGATTTTAGAGGTTTGGATGAATTTTCCTTAGTTTCTGTTACACTAGTCTATCATTAGAGATCATGGATATGGTATGTTGTATAATAGAGGTATCATAAGTTTTGAGATCAGAATAATCCCAATCAAATATACTTTTATATTTATTCAACGGTCGAATAAATGATAATATTTTATCAGAGGACATATATAGACTAGATTGATATTCTAAGGCTTGCCATCATTTCCAAGGTTTATTAATTCAAATTTCAGAGTTGAAATTTGAATTTTGGCATTAGTTACCTTTTTAAATCTGTTTTTGAGATCATACAAATCTTCCAATTTGACTACAGTTTTGGGTATTGTATTTTCATCTTCAACGTTCTGTTCTAACTGTATGTCATGCTCATTTTCATCTATGATTTGGTCATCGTATGACCCTTCTGATGTTAGAAAATTCACAATATAGTAGTCATCATTGAAGACTCACCAATTTGTGACATTATTAGGAATGGATGGTCTAAAAACTATTTCAATAGAAAATCTATCAGGACTAAATTCCTTAGATGGTATGATTTTTGATGCAACATTTGCTAAAAGATTAGCGCTAGCATTTTGTAGTCTTGGTATAGGAGAAATGTTAAATGCCAAAAAATGAGATGTAATATCTTGGACTAATGATTGATAATTTCTAAGATGTCCAGAAAGGAAATCGATAGTATTTCTCACATGTCTAATGATGATTTCCGAGTCTCCAAAAACCTGCAAATATTTGATATTAAGGCCAATCGCTTTATATAATTCTTGTATTAAAGCATCATATTCTGTAGTATTATTTGTACATTCGAATTCTAACCTGCAAGCTAACATGGTATTTTCTCCTTCTGGGCTGATTAAAACACAACCAGCTCCTACACCGTCATTAGATTTGGGACCATCAAAGTACAATGTCCAAAACAAAGTTTTAACTATTGGTTTATTTACAAAAGTTTTTCACTTGGATGTATCTGTTTGTGAAATTTTTTCAATCTGTGAGATGATAACATTGTCCAAAAAATATGACTTTTGTGTTAAAATTCCCTAAAAATGATTCAGATGAATAATTCCCAATAATATTATTATTTAATGATATTGGCTCATTATCACCTTCAAATTCAGTCACTGTATCTTTCAAGTGTTTTTCTCGGTCAAATCGAATTTGATTTGGCTTCCTATTGTAAGGAAGCCACATGTGAGATCAATCTGTAGAAAAATATCCATGGAGTTTTTCAGACCAGTATCTACTTAGTATTAGATCGTAAAATTCAGGAATGTTAGCAACCAAAATATCTATTATTTGACAGACTTTGGGAATTGATGAAAGTCTAATGCTGACATAATTAATTTCCCCTAAGACCTCTACTTTAGTTCTATCAAGTTGTACTATGCGGACGGAAAAATTTTGTGGAGTTATCTTAAGCTTGGCACAAATTGTTGCAGGCATTATATTTGAAGAGGCTCCCGAGTCAATCAAACAATTATGAAGATTTTTATTGAAAAATTCATAAGTTAAGAGAAAGGGAGGTGTATGTGAAACTAGATTTGTCACCGATCTGGATGACATCGGTAGGATGGAATTTATTTGAAGAAGTTGGGGGTTTTCCCATGCGTTTAGCAGCGTGAGATTAAACAACAGCATGTAAAGGTGATGCAGGAACTACATTCAGTTCTCTAAGTACATTTTATGTTTTTGTTTCAGTTTGCTAAGTTCATGTAATGAAATGTTTGCGTTGGTCTTTTTCATATCTTCCAAAATATTATAATCCATAGTATCAATGACTACTAGGGTAGATAGAAAATCTTTCAGATTAATCACATAATTAGGATTACTACTAGGGTCTTTGATGTAAAGGGAATATTTGATGAAGTCAGATTTGGCTGTGAAGTTTTGGGAGAGGACTTATTACTGCTTGCTTTTTCCTTAGCAGGGGGAGTTTGAGTTTTCTATTTTTGATTTAAATGAGTTGTATCAGCAGGCCCTTTTCTTCTAGTGCTAACAAGAAAAGCCTCTTGATCTTCTTCACTTGGAAGAACAAGGTCCCACATTCCATTTAGTTCAACTATTTCTTCAGCTCCAGTTTCTTTGTCTTCAATTTCTTCTTCCCCTTCTTCTAACTAAGACTTAGCATTAGATATGGTATTTGGTGGCTGAGAGTTAGAAGAGTGTTTTTTCTTAAAAGATCTAAATGGCCCTTTTTCAGTAGAAGATTCAACAACTTGTTTTTCATTTCAACCATTTCATTAGACCTTTTCTTTAACACTTTATGCAGGCCTTCAAGATCAAAAAGATCTTTCTAGACTTTCTTTTCAGAATCATCTTTGAAAGACACTTTCTTAGATTTTCTATCTTCTTGAGAGCTTTTATTTTCAAGAGAAACTATGCGTTTTTCCATAGATAAGGCTTCTTTCATGTTTTCTGCTAATGTTGATAACTGTGCTCTATTTACAAAAAAGGCTATATTAGAGGGAAGAGAAGATATATACCAGTCAATTTGAACATCAACGCTAGGAGCTGACGTAGTAGGGATTTTATTGAGTAATTTATTGAATATAGGATTTAAGTATTTGATCTTTTCTCCCGTTTTAGCCTTGAGATTGGATAATTTATTGATGAGCGATGCAATGGTTCTATCATCTCCAAATTTAGCTAAGAATTGTTCTTCAAACATATCCCAACTAGTTATAGAGTGAGGGGGTAATTAAAAGTACCAGGATCCTGCAGATCCTATAAGAGTATATGGGAATAATCTAACCACACAATCTTCTTCAGTGAATTCATTTAAATTTATGGCTAACATATAGTTGTGAAGATGTTCTTCTACTGGTAGACCATCATCATGATTAAATAACATCAAAGTTTATCAAATGGATGTTAAATCTCCTTTTCTTAATGGTGATCTAGAAGAATAAGTATATATAGAACAACCAGAAGGATTCATTTTGGGAAATGAGCAACTGCAGCGGTGGTTTTCTCCCGACTTGGGTTTCCACCTAAAAATCCTGGTGTTCATGTGTGATGCTTTGTGTGATGGTTTATTCTGTTCTTACTACACATGTTTACTGTTTATAGAACATCAATGAATGAATGATGGAATGATATAAGTGAAGAACTAATGGCATAATTAGATCTCTGTGTATACGCGAGTTTTATGAAGGATATCCGCGTGTATACGCTACTTGGCTTCATCAAAGTAGCGTATGGGTTTTAAGGAATGAAAAAGTAAAAGTTTTGAATATGCAGTAAATACTGATTCACCCCCCCCCTCTCAGTATTTTTCCCAACATCTTCTAACTTCTCTATCAAATTAAGAAATTTTGGTGATTCATATTTGTAACCTGAAGAAAATAATTTCTGAGATTAACTAGGATATTTAGGAGAGGCTTGTTCAACTTCTGGTCGTAAAATGGTAGTTCTAGAAGGGGATCCAGAAGTTCAAGGAGATCTAGAGGTAGAATGACTATTAGGATGGCTTCTTCATGTTTGATCAATTTTCTTTTCCATTCACAGTTGGCCCTCATTCTAGCGCAAAAATTTTGAAGCCTTGGAATTCTGTTTCAACAACATCAGGGATAACCACCCAATCTGAACCTTGGAAGCAACTCCTTTTCCATTTGGTATAGTGGCTCTAACTAAGGGATAAAGGGACCAATTTCCCAAAAAATATTTGATATGATGATGGTTTTGATATAAGAAGAATGGAAAATTATTTTAAGATAAGAGAAATGATATATTTAAATAACAAACACATGCATCTATTTAATCTAATATTTAACTTAATTTATACCCGGGATAACTTTACTCATGCGATCTACAAAGATATCTTAAAGAAAAAGATAATAAAGATCATTCAATTGCTATAAGAGATCAAGCTATTAAAGATAATTATTTTGACTAAATAATTAGGAAAATATATTGCATATATGAATTGATCATATACTCTGTAAGGAAATACAGCTGAAACATCATACAATTATGCTTTAATGAAAAACTGTGACTCAAATCTCATACATAATACAATATAAGGAAAATTATTGGTAATACATAAACAAAACTTAATCATAAAGATAGAAACACCAAATATAAAAGGTTCTACTCATGAAATCATCGACATTGATCTGCTTCTTTTTAGCCAAATACACTCTAACAGTACATAAATGAAAATTTAGTAGAGTATGCTTCAATATCAAAGAAAATAAAGATATTGTTCCATATATTTCATCAAAGCAATCACAAAAGTACAGAAATCCAAGCTTTTGCAAAGTGTTTTTGATAAAATCATGGACCTCTCTCTAAATGCATGAGAGAGTTTTAAATAATATTACATATATATCAAAAATAGTTTATTACCTAAAAATATGAGAAGGTTTCGAAAAAACTTCCTCGAGATACTAAAAATAAAAGATAAAAACTAAAAAATATGATGACACACTTTGTTATGTTGAATGGTCCATTGTTTCCGTTGAGATTTTCAGTTCACAGATATCCAACATTGGCTTCAATTGGGATGGCTAGCCGAATTTGGATCTTAATTTCCCTGTAAATACAATGTCAGAAGAGTTGGCACCATATTTTGAGTGGAATTTGTTATACATCACGGATACATCCATTGACTGTATGGTTTTACTAAAAAATACCAATAAGATTCGTGATCAAGATTAGATAGTTATTTGACTACTTCAATTTTATTATTGGGAGTTTCTTTCCACTATCGCTCTAATTGTTTGATACTTGGGAAAAATATAGGCTTGCATTATTTAATCAAATTGATACTATGAAGGTTATCATTTACAACTTCAATTATATTGCTCACTATATCATCTTCTCTAGTCGTTTCCCTTTTTGCTAAATTTAATTTCATATCCCAATCTATAAATAGAATATCTCCATGGGATTTTTCAATATTTGGAAAATCAACTTTTCTTCCTTCTTCAGACTCTTGCTAGGAAATAAACTATGAAATATTTTTATCAGCCCCTTCACAATCGAATCTGTGATAAACCACATGATTAAGTAATGTATCACTTGTTTCAAAATATGGTTTGATCATTGAGATTCTTTGACATAATATTTGTTACTGTTTTTACAATTGAGTGTTTAGCTCAAGCATCTCTTTGATGAATTATTTTGTCTGAGGCCGATTTCTAAGTTTATCTACTTCATTTTTAATTTGCTAAATCTATGTATCTTTCTCTATTATGCTTTCCTCATGTTGTAACTTCATTTGCTCAAAATATTTCTGAAATTGTATCATCTACAACTCTGCTTGTTTATTGATATTATATATTTCCTGTTCAATTTCTTTCTCTAACAGATGAATTATTTCATATTTATATTTAATAAGAAGACTAACCTATACTTCCTTATCCATTGTAGTTATTTCATAAGCACATACAAATTCTGTTAGCCTTGTCAGGTTTTTTGATGAATCAAGGGGAGTGTATTTACAGCCATCATCCATTTATTCATTTTATGGAGTTGCTACTGATGTATCAATATTTATTTTCCTTTTTTGTCTTCTCACCACTACTTTGTGTGCTAGACTATAAAATATATCTAATCGAGTATCTCTTCAATTATCAAACCAATTTGTGAAGTTGGGTAGGTTGGGATGATTTCAACATCTGCTTCTAGATTTGTAACTTACAAAGTCTATTTAGGAGTTTACAATCTAGAAGTTCCTTCAATTTATGCCCCTTTATGTTGTACATGGAAATTTTCTCTAAATTTCTTCCATTCTTGATCCATATCATTTATTATGATTGCCTCTGTGTTAACCTACACAGAATCAATTTCAAATTTTTCTCCAGCTAAGGTCTCTTTAGTTGTTTCTTTATTATTTTTCTTTGTATCTTTCTCAAGAATTTCCTGAGGGTTTTCTTCATTATTCTCAGATTGATGTTCAAATACCTCTGAGCCTTGGATTGACTTCTTGAGATATTCTTGATTAGAATTGTGATCAAAATTTTCTTCTAGGCTTACACTGGGAGTAGGCTCTCTAGTTTCCTCAGTTTTCAATAGGTCTAATGGAACCCTTGTCAATCTTTTATTCATGTAAATATGAAAATGATTTAGGTTCATTGGGGTTAATTTGATTTCTTCCAAATGCAAGACCTATAATAATGTATTAGTCTTTTCAAATAGATCATCAAATTCATATTTCTTGTGAATGAACTGTCTAATTTTAACCATGGCAGTAATGTCTTGGGCGAATTTGTTGGGGTCATACTGTCTTCCTCGCATAGTAGCCATATTGAAGAAAAAAATATTATGTATTTCTTTAACTGCATGTCCAAAATCAAATAGTGCAAAAGAACCACACTGCACTAGAAAAACTAGCCAAATATATTTCTTCATATATTTGAGGGTTTTGGCTATACCTTCCCCCACTGTTTGATATGAAATCTCTCTACCTAGTAACTTGTGAGGGACATAATAAGAAAGAACATGGGGTGCTCAAATACTACCAAAAATCTGATATAATTAAATTTTTCTTCACCAAACCATCTTGATACCAACAAGATGTATATCTTTGCTTGTTTTGAAAGCCTAGGGGATTTTGTATCAAAAATAGTTTGATAGATTGACAGCATAATACTTTGAAAAATCTTATACAAATGGGGATGAAATTGTGATTCCCCAAAAATCTTATGATACACATGGATAGGAGTAGGGTCTTTGAGAGTCAAATTCCAACCCATGTTAGGAACTTTTGTACAAAAACAAATAGCATCCATCACGTATGAGCTCATAAAAAAGGGAGGGATAACCCGAGTAGAGACAAATATATATTTTATATACTGTCTAATGGCCATAGACAAATTTTCAGATAAAATATTACTCCAATTCATAACTGTGGCATTAACAACCACATCAATTAATGTAATCCATTCAATAGAAAACTTGGTACTATCAACTTTCCCAAAAAGACTACACATCATAGCAGCTACATAACTATGTGGAGTTGATAGAGGTGCAATTAGGTACATACAAGTTTTCTCCCGTTTGAATTTTCTAGAGCCGGACATCCAAGTTTGCATGGAATCTATTGGGTCTTCGTTTTATTTCGTGAACTGCTCATTGAAAGCCTTATCATAAGACTTTTGAGATTCCGACATATGATACATTTTGCACAAATTGTGTAAGGTAAATGACCCCATTAGTTCTTGTCCTAAATTCCTCAATGTCCAGTCCGAGATATCTACATTGTCAATAATCGATTTCACCATATCCAAGTATGGCAGGATTTTAGGGCTTGCAACTATTCTATGTAGGAAATAACAAGCTGCTGCAAAATAGGAAGGTTCAGATGATATTTTTGCATCGGCCATTGCTCTGATTTCCGGTACCTTTAAATCTTCATCCTCTAGTAAATTATACATAGATTCCCATGACGTAGTTCCACCATATTTGTTGCATGTAGTATCGCTAAAGAGACGATGCATGTCTGATTCTTCGAATGAAAAAGCCTCGATTGTATTTTTTCCTTTCTTAGTCATCTCTGAGAATTATTTCTTGAGATTGAGAAAATAGAGAAAATAGAATGAATGTAAAGTAACTATTAGAGCGGAAACTCAACTAAAAAAGTAACTTTGATAAGGATGGGGCTGTTATTTCAAACAAGAGTAAATAGATACAAATCTCCTCAACCCTTTAAAAGAGTAAATGCAATTGATTTTTTTATCAATTATGCATTAAGGCATATGTCTGATCCCTTTCAGGTCTTTTCAAAACATTGCATCGCAAAATCCAAATGATATTACAAGTTGGTATGTATTAAGTGCGATGTCAATTTTGCGATTGCGATAAATCACAATATCACAAAATCACAACATAATAATGTCGCAACTATAATATCTCGCAACATTGCAATATCGTGAAATCACAATATCGCAATATTGATATATCATCGTGTCGTAGTATCGCAAGATCGCAAGGTCGGAGTTATGATATTTCAAAAGTCATTTATATTTTGCGAGTTGCGATTTGCGATATATTTATTGACTCTTTGAGTGGCTTTTACTTATACGAAGAATGTTTCAAGTGCTTTATGGAATTTAAGAAATATTTTAAGGCCTTTTAAGTTATAAAGAGCTCAACATAATATTTGGCCTTACAAAGAGTTTTATTGATCGCGTTTCACGAATTCTGGCTAATGGCTAATTTCTGTTAATTTTGGATTCTGAAATTTGCAATAATGCAAGAAGTGCTTGGTAGTAAGTGACTTAGCTCAATGCTAAATAACATTTTCTAAGGGAAAAAAACTCTTACTTGCTAGTTTTTTGGGAATTGTTTTAAAAGGGTCCCCATTTATTATTAAAATATTGATTATTATCAAAATAAATGGGGGGTTCGTTGAATAGTACAACAAGTGCTTAAACTATATTCTTCAACATCCCTACAACAAATATCAAATCAATCCAAATAGTCAAACTCAAGAGTGTAGACCACAAAAAATTCAAGCATATATAATTTTAGTGGCCCTAAGGGAAAGATATATATGCATAAACATACATGAAAATCACTTCATTTACAGTGTAAATATAACAACAACAAAGAGATTTGAAAGCTTCATTAAGCATGCTAAAATCAACATAGCATCTAGTGTTGTTATCCCAATAAATCAACATACTAAAACATCCCTGAAATGTTTTCAATACTTCAAAAAATAAAATTGGAAATCACAAATTTAGGACAACATTGGCACACTTCATATTATCAGAGTAATGAAGATAAAGTACAATACCTCAACTCATCCAATTTTGGTACAACAAATACCTCAACTCATCTAATGCTAGTACAAAAAGTCCCTTTAGTACATCCTGAGCAAGGAATCTTCAATACATCCTTAACCCTAGCTAGGGATTCCACATTCTTTGCAAATTTGCTACCCTAACCAACATTACAAAGGCCAAGCAAGGCATCTCAACAATCTCTACAAGCCAATCTCTTGAGCTTCCAAATAGGCCAACATCACAGCAACTATCAAACCCCAATATATCCCACTTGCAATTGTATCACAAAAGCTATCAGAGAGATTCACACACTTGTGACCCATTAGCTATAATACTCAACACTTGCATCCCACAATTCAAGGAACCCTAGTGCTAGTATCCCAAAAACATTAATCTTTGTAACAAGTGTAATGCATGATCTTCCAAGATTTTCCAAATAGATAACATCACACTAATTATCAATCTCTAAGATACAAAGTATTTACTCTTAATAAAAGCACTTTCCTCCCTTGGATATGCTACAATTCTACTCTAATTCAAGCAACCCTGGTCTAAGTTCACAAGAAACTAGGTTAAGTCAACAAGGAAATACCTAGATGGAGCCCTCCTTAGAGCAATGTGTCCACATATCACACTATGGCTTGTGTGAATCCAAGGTGGTCAACTTCCAAGCTATGTGTACACATGTCAAGTGATCCTCCTCCAATATGGTGCACTCTCCAATGAACGGTCCTGTTGAAACTGTGTGTAACGTGGTAACATGCTTCAAAGGCCAAGAACCCAACCTCTAAGTGCCTAACCCCCTCCTTCAGATAGTTACTCCACATGAAAAGAGCCAATGCTCCTCAACAAGTGCACCCTTGTAGAAGATTCCAAATGCACAACGTAAGCCAACTACCACATCAAAAAGTGTGCCTCCCTAGCAATGATCCCACTGAAATCATACATCCAATATAATCTCTCCAAATGTAAGTAAAAAATAACAAAAGGGTCTAGGAAGCCACAAGCCCTATAAATATCATGAAAATCCCTTTCCTATCTAGCTGAAGATAGTTTCAGATTTTTTTTTTTACTATTATCCACATAACCAACAGTAATAAGACAAAACTGGAAAACAACTTGCACACAAAATAAAGAAAAATCTCCTCTTACCCGATGTACCCAGACTTGTGCGTCCAATATTTAGATTTTCCATATGCTAGCCACATCCTTCCAAGGCTTTCCTCTTCTAAACCGTTGAACTATAATACTAGAAAAATTGGATTTGATGTCCTCTCACTATATTTTCTAGAAAATGCATGTTTACAAGGCCTAATAGAACCAAACTCAAGTGAATTGTTCATAGATGATGGATCAACAATCTTCTAGAAGCTTTTACTAGTTTGAAGATTCAAGAACCTTTTGTATATTTAAAATATATATAATGCTGCAATAAAAATCACCCATGTTACATCAACATTTTAAAATTTAAAGCTTAATCAATAGACTAAAAAAGAACAAAACAGTGATGTGTGGCAATTCTGGAATTCTACTATGGCTAAAAGTGAATGGATCATTATCACCCATTAAAATCTAACACCATTCTTCCAACCATGACGAGAATGCCTAATCCTAAAACATAATCAAGTGAAAATCTTGTAATATTTCCTTCATGGGTGATGCCACAGGAAATTAACATAGCCCAACCACAGTCATGATCATTAGTGTTTTCCATTGTTACTATCAAATTGTAATAAAATATTTATTAATACAAATAAGGCATAGATTGAAGTGAATTAGCAAGGTATTTTAAGACATTGGTTTCAAGTTTCTTTGCAATTTACTTATGGAAAAGAAAACCTCCATATGTAATGTTTTTAAATCTTGACATTTTAATGCAATTGAACGTAATGAGTAGTCTTTTCAACTACAAAAGGCCTATGGATAATGGTATTGCAAGATTTTAAAGTTTTAAATTACTTTAGCACTGAGATGGAAATACTGCAGCAAGGAATGATAAACATGCAACACATGTTGGAGGCTTCCATGGATATGTAGCTAGAATTTCAGCATTCCATTAGGCAAGGAGTTTCTGCAGCTCTAAATCATTCAAGCCAAGGACAAGGTGAGTATGTTCTATGGAAATATGATTATCAAAATTGAACATGTTAAGTTTTGGGTGAGGTATCATTGTACTAGTATTAGTATAAAATCAAGGTTGAATCAATCTTGTTGAGATTAATTATATGGTGAATTTAGCAACACATTAGGGAACTCCTTGAGATAGACATCACACAACAATTTTTTTCAGTGGAATTTTGCTGAAATCTAGCCCGAGAAAAGACAATATATGGTGAATTGTACTGAAAGGAACACACATGAAAATTTATGATCCTTACCCCCGATCGCGGTGATCATTAAACAGTGGCCACTGGTAATAAACCTGGCCAAGTGGCCTCTCCACTTCATGCAAATTAATGAACCCTGTACGCAAGATATTATGGAGGCTTGTGACAGATAAGGAAGCATGCCAGGGAGGGTAAGACAACCTGTGCTATTAGAGAGTGGAGAGGGAAACATCAATCCCGCAAAAAAGTTTCAGACTTGTTTAAGGAATAACAGAGGTAGTGAACCATCCATTGCAGCATACACACAAAGGAGTGCAAGGATGGTAGCGGTCTTCATTATCACCAGGCTCATTTTTCTACCGGGGTATGTAATTTTCCTTCCTAAATCCATGCTCATCACCAAAATTGGGGAAATGTATCTGGTTAGGAACAAGTAAGGAAATCCTTGCAATAAATGTTTTGTATGGTCTTTGTTAGTTTAGTTACCAGTGGTTGAGCCCTGCTTCCATGACCCTTGCTTTAACAAGCCCAATAACCATACACACGATAGTAGGCAGCGTCATCCTTGTTTAATTCTCAAAATCAGAGGTTGCATGGTGGATTATTCCAATATACATAACACCGATAGGAAGGTCCACTGCAGCTTACAAGGCTTTAGTTGTATACCCTACTTTCTGGTCGGGAATTTTAGTTTTACTGTCAAGGTCAATAGATTCAGTTTTCTGTTGAAAGCTCTGTTTAATCTAGGGTTTGATAGCTGGGGAAGTTTTATTATCTTGGTTAAAACCCATAGGAATCATTACCGAGGGTTACGGGTCTGGGCATACTCTATTATATGTCATATGTTGTCTCAACCTCGTCGCCTTCTAAACAGTCTTGGTCATATAATATTTTTTCGTAGGTGCTTGGTATTTCACTGGGTTCTTTATCATTTTCGGACTCAGCGGATTCATACTAACGTCGAAGAGATTCAGAACCATCCAAAAGCTGTTATGGGCAACAACTTACAAATTTTAATTGTTATTTCGTTTTCTTATTTTCTTGTTCTCATTCCAGAGCATAGGCTACCTATAACTCAGCTCACAATGGTCAAGAGGAAAACAAGAAATTCGTTGGCCCATACAACTGTGAAAGGGAAATAGAAGATGGTGCAACCAGTGGAGAAGAATAGGAAAAGAGGGAGGAAGACAAAGGAAGAGGTGCTAATGAACCTCTCCACCACCTATTCACTTGGAAATTCATCACAGGTCAGACAAGAAATACATGGCTGGGAGAGAAATCGTTAAAATGAGGAAGACAATGATGTGTACAAGTAGATTCTAAACTTTGTGACTGTTCCTAGAAATACTAGAGGCTGCCTATATCTTTTTAATCAAATAGTCCACACGTATTGGATTGTTAAATGCCTGATAGCCAAGACAATGCAGATTTTTCATCCTACCAGAGAGAAGCCAGAACCAAAGATGTTATATCTACTGCAAGATATTGATAATCAGCTGCAACACATCAAGGTTACTCAGTACCAAGCCATTGACCGCATTGGCAGAATTGATGATCGTATTGGAAGAATGGAGAAGTAGATTCAATTACTGCAACAAGCTGATGTGCTAGGATCCACTGCAAAGGATCCTGCCCCAATTGAATCTTCATATGGATAGAAGTTTAGTTTATTTAATAGCATGAATTTTTGTTTTCTGCAAAGGACTATAGGTCCAAACAGTTACTTTGATAATAGATTAAATAGTGAGATAGTGTATGAAACAAGAAGTAGAATGAAACTTTTCCAGTTTTGGATGGCTTTTAAAGCATTAAGGTGGCCAATAGACCTGGTTTCCTACGGGCAGGTTGAGGCTAAAAAATTTATATCTCTGTAACCTGCTTTTAAAAAGATAAATAGAAATAGCAAAGCACTACTAATTTTTTTTTTTATTTTTTTTAAAAATTATGATCCTTAAAATAGTAAATAGGGGAATCACAAATGTAGATTTCAAGATAGATCAATTGAAAAGCACACGCAAAACCACATAATAATGGTAACATGAAGGAGATTAGAGAAGACATAGATAGAACAATGGATATGACATTTTACGGCCTACAATTAGTAGACAACAAAATTGAAATGTTTTTGTCTTTTAAATTAGGCAAATGGATGCCAGATATTTTGATGTTTCTGCCAGTTTGAAGCTAGGAACATAAACACTTTCAAAACTTTATGAGTTCTCTGATTTTTTTGCAAATACCTGCAGAAGTGTGATGTGGTTTTACGCTCCATGTTTGTTTTGTCCTTCTATCATTTTTCTGCACGAATCCATCATTAAAAGTTTTAATATAATTTTAAAATCATTGTTTGATTAGTTAAATAAGAGATCAATATTTTCACCACTATTTTTTTCCAGAAACATAGTTAAAAAATATGAGAAAATGAAAGTAGGAAACACAACTCATACTATAATATTTTTTCATATGGGGTATCCAAGAAGTAAGGTTCTTAATTGATTAACATATCTGGAATATAATGCATTGATATATAGAAGATGTAGACAACCAAAGCTGAACTGAACATCAAGTTTATGCTGGGAATGGATGTGACAACATCATTGTCATGATCTTGTTCCTAAGTCCTTATTTTGTAACCATTCGCAGTTAACCTGAAACTAAATGTATTGGCTAAATATGTGTCATACGATTAAATTAATGACCACTGGCGGGCTCATGTTTTAAGAAAATACTTGATAATATCACTATTTCAGAACATGCTTTAGACTTTTTATAGGCTACTATGCTTTAGTAGTTGCTGTGATAGGATTTTAAGAGAATCTACGCTACACTAGTTCGTTACAAAGATATGACCATTCACATGGTTGTTTAAGATTGATTTATGAATATATATATATATATATATATATATACTCTCCATATTTATTGTGGATTTGAATTCTGGAATTATTAATTTCCTTTAAGAGTTGCTTATATGTGAGCATGTTGATGTTCTATAGCTAGTGAATTATACTAGTAAGAACTGATGATAAATAATTGCTGCAATACAGGCTCAATATACAGAAAAATACCTATGTATATTATATATTTTGCAACATAAAAAAGTTATGCTTACCACGTTGGTCTACTCATTTCGCTTATTATTTGAATTGTTTGCACATTATCTTTTCTGCAAGTACACAAGGGATACACTCACGATGTCATGAACATACCTCCTTCTAGCTCTAGTATACAAAGACAAATAGTTTGGTTGGTTGGGAGTGAGATACTTATTTCAAGTGCTTAATATTTTTCCCTAAGTAGTAGGAAAAGTATCATATGTGAACTTGGGGTAGTTGAATGAGCCCTACACTTTAAGTATATGTAGCAGTTCACAAGTATATTTTTAGCTTGAAAATAGGCTTTTTTTTTGTGAAAATGATGAAAATGTAATAATTTATTTTCTCATATTTTTTATAGAAACTCCAAGTGGGTTTTATGATTATCATTTAAATGTAAAATTGGATAAAAATATAAAACATATTTGATACAAATATCTATGTCAGTTTGTATATATATAGTGTCCATCTGGCCTACATATATTAGAAATGGGTATCTACTATTACCAATCTGTTTATAATTTATCCACCTTGCTAATTAATGGGATGATCAAGGTAGTAATGAAAGATCTAGTTACAAAAGATTGCCATTGGTATGCACAGTTGGGGCATATGTGTTTTGAGAGGAGTTAAGTAGTTCTTGAATTTTTTCTTTTTCTTTCTATTTAGAAGTATGGATATGTAGATATTTTATTATAGAAAAAGGTTTAAGATTAGATATATATTTTTATTTACTAAGCATAAATATTTATTTTATTCCAGTTAACTTGTGATCATTTTTTATTTCATAGCCTTTTTTAAAATATTGCATATGTTACCGTAAAGTTGTTGAAATTTTAACTAGGTTTCTCTCGGATTGATGTTAATACCTTATGAACGTAACAAATTTTCATTTTTTTAACAGGAATTGGTAAATTATTTGATAAAAAATGGCTGTAGTGGAACTAAAACATTCTAAATACAAATGTAAAGTGTACAACATTCAAGTTGTTCATACGTGTCCAAAATATTATATAATGCCACTTATGTTCTTTGATTTTTTTTTGAGATGTGTCTACTACTACAAATCCTATAAAAGACACCTAATATACTAATAATTTTAAGAGACAACCAAAAGAGAGTGGTGACTTGTTTCTTCATGCAATCCACATGGGATGCATTTTAGTTCCTATTTTGTAATATCCATGGATTATATCATCTAAATTGTTGTATTCTCATCCTTTTTTTTCCTGATAATTTGAAATACTCTAGGTGTAAGCCATTGAATGGGCATGCCTGTTCACGATTTCTACCAAAATTTTGAGGATATTTTACCTTATCTCTAGAGTATCTAATTGTTGTTTGACCTATAAAAGGGTATTTATAATTTCTGTGATTTGCACCACACATTGTTGCGTGAATTCACTGGATTTGGTAATGAGAGAGAATATGGAAGCTTTATTTCGTTGCACCATATCCTCACGGGACATTAAAATTCCCCTTAACTTCAATATGTAGTGAGGCTTCATAATGCTCAAGAAGACTGGAGGTAACATGACTAAGGGATAACATGCTTCTAGTCTTTCTGCTGAAGAGAGAATAGAAGAAAGTCGCGGGTTCCAAAATGACAGCACTTGTCCAACAAAAAAAAAGGCTTTTGAAATCAGAGAGAAATGGTATGTTCCAACTTCCAATGTACATAGGTGAAATCCTAAGAAATTATAAAAAAGGGAGATTCAAGATATAACCCAAAGCCTTAGAACTTCTATAGGTGAAAATAATCTCCTCAGACCCAAGGTATTCATTTCAAGGATCGCTGCTAAAAGGGACATTGTTGCATGAGTTTGGGCATAAAAGAAGACCAAAATATCCTTCAAACTGTGCTCAGATTTGACGACGATGAAAGGGCTGATATGAAATTGTTCCAGTGGAAAATATCAGAGTTCCAATCCAATTGTAAGTAGGGTAATCGTCCTTGTTCCAATGGCTGTTATTAGCTATTGATTTGTATCGAATTTACAATTATTGAAATTCACACTTTCCCTTAAATAAGTACCCAGACAATTGTTTAGAATGGGAGGATATTCCATGCTCAAGTTTCCACTCCTTTAAATGCACATTACAGTTCTGCCTAGGAATTGATAGAAATTACTGAAAATCACTGAATAACTAAACAACACACATATATTATGTACAAATGGTGTATGTGTAAACACACTCGCACATAGATTTACATTATGATTACTCTATTAAATAGAGTTTTTGAGATCCAACTTATTCCTAATTTAGAGAGAGAGGTTGAGAGAATTTCTCAACAATCACAAACCAACTTCTCAAATATGGAATGTAAGCATTAACTCCAACATCCCCCCTTAATGATTAAATTACATGAATTTATTGAATTCACTCATAAATAACAAAATAATCAAGCTTATTAGTAGATGCTCCATCAAGTTGCCTCAGAACCCTCGAAAAGGTGTAGTTGGCAAGTTGCATTCCCGAGTTCACTTCCTCAACTCCCGAATCAAGGACTTCTCGAAGTCAATTGCTGAACAACATCCCAATCTGTCACATAACCTCATTAGGAGACCACTTCCACGTATACCACTAACGAGGGATCCTTCCCTAGATCTGCAACTGTCATGTTATCTGGACAACCATCCATATTGAGCTTTACTGCCACTTGATCTCTTCAAAAACAATTGATTACATTTTGCAATTGCTGAACTCCTAGTCATTCTATGGATGAGCTCCCATCCACCGAGATACATGGGTGCTAATCTCTGTAGTCACCAATTATCTAGAAAAGCCATCTAGATGCAGAATGGATCTAGAATCAGTGTTACAAAATGACCTTTTTATCTAGTTTTAGATTCATCACTCAATTTACAAACAAATTTATAATACTAATTAAATCACAAATATTTCAACAACGAGAATTTACGATTGCATTGGGTGATTAGACACCATCGAGAATGAGAACCGCTACTATCACCCTTCGTAACAGGCCATTCTCATCCCTCCAATTTACAAACAATTCCCTTAGCAGATCAAAGTTACTCTGTTGTGTTTCTGATGCAAGTTTCTTCAACCGTATGTAACTTCTATAGTTACCAAATAGATGCTGCTCAATTTTACAGTTGGAAAAAAATTTCCAATTGCTGAGATATCTGGCACCAATGCTGCCTTACACAACCTCCGTAGTCATCGAAAAATAGGAGCTTGTTTTTTTATTTCGTTGCCACATTTTTCGCTGTAAAATTTGCAACAATTTTCTTGCATAAACCAGGCACCTTCCATAGAAGCACCATTGCTATTGCGGTAGCCAGAAGAGCTGCTCCAACGAAGCAACCTATTATAATGGCTGATCAATGACTATGGCCATGGGTGGGGCATTTATCTGGTTGCGGCCCATCCTTACAGTAGCAGACGAATGGTGCAGTTGAAAGCGAAATGTTTTAAACACATATCCCACTGCATGCTTTGCATGACATAAATATTTCATACCTCTGTCTATCAGTATAACCCAATCCGCCTTCCCCACCTCAATAAGTAACTTTTCCATAGAACATCCAGGAAAAGAATCTGCAGGATCTGAGACAGTGTAATAGACATGGCTACTGACACACTGCGAAAGCAAACCTCTCGTGGATTCAAATCCTTCCACAATACACTTGTACACGTACAGAGTCCGCTTCTCTTGAGAAATTTCTTCCAAAGCCTTCAATGATTTCACTACAAATCTCTTCTAAAGGTCGCAGTAAGGCATCCAAGAGCATCACCCCTATACACAAAAGGGAAGCTTGTGAAAGCGGGCGGTGATAATGGACTGTTGCTCTGCTTTGGGTTCATTTCTGATACTCTTCTTCAAAGACTTCCCTTTCAATGAAAACACAGATGCAAGAATTGCAAAAACTCATCGTCCGACAACTACAAGTTGTGACTGCACATGCGTAAAAAAACAGATCAATCAACATAGGAAATCAATTTGCACTCTTATTCTACAAGGAATTAGACTCACAACACATAGGCCTCTAATCTTGTGCTCCAATACCATGATAGAAATTACTGAAAATCACTCAATTACTAAACAACACACATATATTATGTACAAATGGTGTATGTGTAAACACACTCACACAGAGATTTATGTTCTGATTACTCTATTAAATACAGTTTTTGAGATCCAACTTATTCCTAATTTAGAGAGAGAGGTTGAGATAATTTATCAACCATCACAAACCAACTTCTCAAATATGGAATGTAAGAATTAACTCCAACATGAATTGATATGTATTTCAAAGTTTTGGTCCTTTAAAACCTTGATAACTCATTCATAAATTACAGTGACAAACACTTTAAGAGAAATTATGAGTGTGGCATACAGATAGAATGATCGACCTTGATGCATACTTCTCAACCAAATGTTTTGTTCTGAATTATTGGTCTACATGTTGTAAAACCGCCTAATGTGTCCGGTTTTATGCAAGTAGTAGAAAGAAGACACTTTCAAATATATTAAATATTGTGGCTTACATGTGTTAAACCGTTTATAGTTTAATTTCTACCCGATGACAACTTCAATATCTTATATAAATTCAAATTTGACTTTAGATCCAAGGAGAAGACATATGAGGCATAGATCCATTGCTTGTCAAAGGGTATTATGAGAATCAAGTTTCATTGAGGTTGCATGTATTGATTACTTTAGGTAAAACTTGAGAGAAAATGAAAACATGTTCTGTAAGGGAAATTTGGGCTGGGATTGCTCCTTCAGATACAATAAAGGGAAAATGCCCACATATTAAGTGTTCGTTCATGAATGTGGACTGGGATTTCTCCTGTTGAATATTCCTTATGATGGAACATACCAAATATCAAATTCATTTGTTGGCATATCTTCTTTTGGAGGGATTGTGAATAGTGGATTTTCTAAAGGGCATCGAAAACCACAGATTAAGTTTTTGAACATGAAGTATTATTTTTCTCAAGTTGGGAGCAGTGGTGCCATTGCAAATGGTAATGGCATGTCTAAACATCTTGTTATTATGAGGCAGGAAAAACATGAGAATTCTAGAAGAAAGAAAATGGATATATGATAGGAGCAGCCAAGATGCTTCTTATTCCAGTAACTTTAGTAATTTTAAGAAAGATGAAAAATTGGTTCAAACACAATATTATAAACTCATTTAGGCATTTGAAAATGGAAGATCACACTCTTTGATTACTAAGTCATCTTCATTTAACAATCATTTTGATTGACACATTGGGAAAATAGATTGTGAAAGTTGTGTTACTGGAGTCAAGAAGAGAATTTATTAGCTGGAGATCTTCCTATTGTTGAGAGGAATTCTTGAAGCAATGATTATCTTCTTATAGAAAATTTGGTGAAGAATACAAATGGTATATCTTGCTATAGTCAAGATGAATTTAATAGCCTCAATTTTAAATGCGACATGGAAAAATATAATTTAAGGTCTTTGTCTAATGGAAATTGCAACTCTCAAGAAGAAAAAATATTCCCAAAGAGATGACAAGAAGAATATGAAAATTAACACATGGGGATTGGCCTTTATGATCATCAAAAAAATGCATTAGAGAACAATGTTGAATCCAGAAGGAATGCTAAAGGCAATGGTGAAGACAAAATATTTGAGCTTGGTAAGTTCCATAAATCCTTTTTAGGAAGAACATCAACATTTTTTATCATGTGGTGGGTATGATGATTTACGAGAGATCATGTGAGAGAGAAAAGGGCAAAATGCAAGGCAAAGGCAAGGAGGACCGAGCAAGCATTTTGCATCTAGGATTTTTTCAGTTGGATTTAAATGGAAAAAAATACAAAGAAAATGTACCTTCATCGAATGAATCACCTCATATTGATACTGAAAATTCTGAAGAGTTGGGATACAGGGAATGCACTCATCAAAATAGGGAAAATTGTAAATTTTATGCATAGCATAAAGATCAAAATTAAATAATGCACCTTCTATATATTGTGCCTCAATTAAGCTTTATTCTTTTTCAAGTGGACTATTGCTTAGTTGTAAGAAAGAGTAATATGAGTTTATAGGTGAAACCTAGAGTAGAGAGAAATATTGATTGAGGTGGCCTTTTTGTGATCAGTCCATAGAAAATTTAGATGATACACCACCCAGCATGGTAATTTTTTCATTGGTACCAAAACATTTAAACAGAAGACACCAATAAACTTATAACCAGGGTTGTTTGAAGCAATGGGAATTAACACTCCTCACTCCATATTGTAAGGAATACTTGATTTGGATCATCCAAGCCTACTTTTAAAATTTTTTAGAACAGTAGGAGAATATATTTCAACCAAGACTAATGATGAGAGCTCATTCGCTTGTAGAGGAAAGTCATCAAGCAAATATTTGTTGTAGTTATGGTAGAGTACAATATGTAACACACATTGTAAAGGCAAATACTAAAAATTGCAACATAGGTACAAATTTAATGGATAGGATATTGGGTATAGAGGAGAGGAGCCACAACAACACTCATGTGTTAGTCATTTAAACTTTTAGCAAATTTCTAAGGTTTTATATATGAGCATGTCTGTACCAAGAAAGCTATTTGACATTATTTGAATGAGCAGGTAGCCTATCCAAATTAGTTTATGAATAAACTAAAAGAGTTATTATGTGTGTCGGAACTGAAAAGGTATGACGATTATGAATTAAAAGTATGCTTATTTTGAAGGAAACCAGTGTAATCTTATGGTCAATTTACAACATAAAAATAGAGTCTGCAATCCTATATGAAGAAAACATCATACAATACTATGTCCATAATATGTTTTCAATTTATGGTTATCGTGAGGGGATATATATTTTTGGAATAATGTATTTCCTATATTTCATATTTAGCATGAATTTCAAGAATATTACAGTGAATCAACTTACAAGGAAAGTTGTTTGAGTTGAAATTAAATCCTTAACACTATGATATTGGTGGAAGGCATTGTTCATACTTAAATGGTGATCATTTTATTAATTCTTATTTCAATAAGACTACAATTTAATCCATTTACAATAGAGCTAGCACAACAAAGACATGTGACAGTCATAGCAATCCCCACCTATTGATATGTTTATATATTTGAAGAGATCTCATATACCCTTATTGCATTTATAGCAAGCTTGTAAGAGTACCCTAAATCCATAGATCATTGTATCAATATTCTTAGCACCGTGGTATTTATATTCATTTCAAAGCTTTTGATTAGACTATTATTGCATCAAAATTTAAAGCCATGATAGCTTATAAGGCTTTCACATCCTATTTCCTTTTAATGTTGAGGCATGGTACATTGATTGGCGCCATATCCAAAGCGTCAAGTACTACATCATTATATATATATCTATGACATGGTGAGAATGTGCCAGCTCAACCAAACTATCAAGAAAACCTACAAGGAAATTTTGTTGGATTATGAAAAGTGACATGAGACTCAGGAAGCAATGATGATTAATCAATTTTTGCTCAAAAATACAACTGAATTAAGGCCTTTAAGTTGTAGGCAACATTGTGACGACTACAAATGAAGTCTGATTAAGACTTCACACATGCATAGGACACAAAAACCTCTAAGAATGGGCAATAGCATAGTTTCCTGAATCTCATTGTGGCTAAAATATCTGCAACAATTTATATATTTTGGTCCATGATCTGCTATACCAAAATCTATAGAGAAATCTTTCTACAATGACTATTTTTTCATTTTGGTTATGGAATGATCTATATAAGTGCATATAGATGATGTCAATAAGGTAATTGGAAATATAGAAGTTGGTATGGAAAGAAGAATTAAAAGCATAAATTACCACATTATAATTGTAGTTACATAGAGGTCTTACCTAAATATTTTGGGAGACCAAGAGGATGGCCTTGAGATAGGTGCAATAATGACTTGAATAACCTTATAGATACAAGAAAATTTTTTTTTGCACAAAATGATGCACACGAGACATCACTATGCTTAGGCTTTGTGGAGTTGTTAAGATGGGTTGTTGGAAGCCGAATTAGACCTATTGCTTCTGTTGGTGGAAATATTATGCAACCAACCCTATATCTTATTAAAATCCTCTTTCGATGGTGGCCAAGGAACATTTCAACATAATTAACAACAAGGAAATTGTGCATTACATCTGTGCAAGGAATATTTTCAAATCCTATTAGATGATGGACTGGGGAAATGATGAATTTTTTCTATCAAATTTCTCACTATTTACAAGGAAAGGTGAATATGTCAATAGGAGTTCAAACCAGCCCACCACATGGATGTTAAAAATTCACTTGTGAATGTAGTTCATAAAATTGATATGGACATCTAATGGTGATACTAAATTTATCACTCAGTGAGCAAGTGAGCAATCCAGAGCCACAAATTTGCAAGTGACTAGTTTTGCATTTTGGAAATGCACTTGCAAACCAAAAACCAAAGTTTTTGAAATTTCTTTTCATCTCAATTTCAATTGTTTATTAAATTGTACATAAGTTCAATCATGGCATGTATTTGTCTTCTTCCATTTTTCTATAGGTATGATGATTGTCATCCTGGATTGAGATGTCTATAAAGGTGAAGTATATTCGATAGGAGGATTGACGTGTTATAATATAGAGACATTAGTTAGCATATGTTCAATGATCTTGTTACAATCTAAAATTTTCCAATAGGAGCTTTTTAGATACTCTCTGAAGCTACGAAACAACTTAGAACTTCAAATGACCAAGTGATGTGGCTTACAATAGCTCTATTGCAATCTTCTCCCTTTAGGTATGATGTACAAATTATTACATTTCTTACATTTAGACTTAGGGAGTGAATTGATAAATACATGGATATGATCTCCCTATGGAACATAAAACTATTGAAATAATATAGATAATGTTACATTTTCATGTATGTTTTGCAAATTTACATGAACACCTAAGAAAAATGATCAACCTTATTTCACAACTTTACAAAGAATGACCTCCTTTTAACTATTTCTATTTAAATACTTATTGGGTTTGGAAAAAAATGGGGAGATATTGGAGATATTTTATTTTATTTCAATTGTATTACCATTGTATTTTTTAATACCTAAGATTATTGAATCAATTGTAAACAACATGGAAGCTATTGTAACCAACATAGAATGGTTATGAAGTCATATTGGCTATTGGTATGGGGCATGCATTTTTACATGTAATGCTAATGTCTTAAATTAGTCTTTATGGTTATGGAATTCAGTATTCAATAGACCATATTTATTTGCAAATGCTTAAGTATGGATTAAGATTTTTTTTTTAACTTTTGTAGCAATTTACAGGGTAAGTTCCTTAGATCAAACACTATCACATATTAGTACACCACTATTTGATGTGGTTAAAACCCTCAAAGAGGGAAATAGTCTGTGGCCTGAGACAATGCGGCCACTTTAGGAAAGTTATTAATATAAAGAAAGAAAATTTACATAATATTCTCTTCTAAACGGTCACTAGACAAATGACCCTCCATGGTATTTAAATAGAGATCATGGATCAATCGCGTGTTAAGACACAGATCAAGTGTCAGTAGTATCGAGGAGAGAATGAACCATCAAATCACTACATAACATGATCGTCGAATTATAAGTTACAAAAATACATAGTAAGCAAACACACTTTACCTAACTCTACACTACATCAAGTTATAATTAAATATTTCTTAAGTGTCTGAATATCCTAACATCCCCCTTTAAGAAGAACTTGGGATAGGATTGAAGGACTTACAAAGGTGACAAAATAGGAGAAGGAAGGAGGCATTAGAGCCTATTCCCCATTAATGATAACTTTCCTACACTTGAAGCATAGATCAAAGTTTTGTAAAATTCGCTTCTGTGAGAGCCTTTGTAAAGATATTAGCAACTTGATCATTGGTTGAACAAAACTGCACTTCAAGAACACGATCATGAATGAGCTTTATGATGATGTGTATGTGTAGCTCAATGTGTTTCATGCACTGATGTTGAATTGGATCTTTTCATAGCTGAATGGAACTCTAATTGTCACACCAAAGTGTAGTTGGATGCTACTGTTGAAGACCAAATTTGGACACGATCTGACGAAGAAAAAAGCCTTCCTTGTTGGCTCCAACAACACCATGATACTCTGTGCCAGCCGAAGAGAGAGAGATGGCATTTTATTTCTTGCAATACCATGTAATGTGTCATGAACCAAGAGTGAATACATAACCTGCAGTAGACTTTTGATCATTAGGGTCATGAGCCCAATTAGAATCAGTGAAAGCAATCAACATTGGCTATGCTCCTGCACTGTAATGAATCCCAAGCTGAACTATACCTCAAATATATCGAAGTATTATTTTAGCTTCTTTCTAGTGACTTTCATGAGGTTTGTGCATAAACCAAGAAACAAGACCAATGGAAAAGGAATGGTCAGGATGGGTAGGGTTAGATATATAATTTTACCAACAAGTTGATGGTATAAGGTAACATCAAATTTAGGGGAAGTACAAGTGACTAAAAACTTGACTCCAGATAGAAAGGGAGAAGGGGTTAGCTTACAGTATTCCATGTGAAATTGGCATAGGAGATCACATGCATACTTGGACTGAGAAAATGTAATACCTTCTTTGGATTGCAAGACTTGAAGACCAAGGAAATAATGAAATTATCCCAAGTTTGTCATTTCAAAGTTATTTTTGAGGCTAGACTTCACATGGTTTCTATGGTTGGGATCACTACAAATAAGGATAAGATCATAAAAATAAAGAACAAGGATGATTAAGGACTTACCCACTTTCTTGGTGTATCTAGTGTTGTTGGATTGACATCTAGAAAAACCATTATCAAATATAAAACTATCCATTTTGGAATACCAAGCCCTAGGGGCTTGTTTGAGACCATAGAGAGACTTCCTAAGGCAACAAACAAGGCTAGAGTCATTTTGGATAAGGCCAGGGGGTTTTTTCATATATATTTCTTCATGCAAGTCCCCATGTGAAAAGGTGGATTTAACATCCATTTTATGCAATTCCCATTTAAAGGATGTAACAATGGAAAGAACAAGTCAGATAGAACTCATTTTGGCAACAGGGGAGAAAGTTTATGTATATTCAATGCCTTAAACTTGTGAAAATCCTTTAGAAACAAGATGATCTTTATGATTATCCACTTTTCCATCTGGTCAAAAAAATTTTCTATAAAACCATTTGCATATGTCAAGTTTTCTTCCCTTTGGAAGAGGAACAAGATCCCAAGTATTTTTTCCAATAAGGAATGATATTCTTCATTTATAGCTGCAACCCAATATGGATGACCTGAAGCTTCTTCAAAGGTGTTTGGATCAGGATTTTCTGGAACTTGAGCGAATAAGGAAGAGGCTTTGTCGAACTGAGAACATGCATGACGTTGATTTGCAGGGTCACCTGCATGACAGCCTACTATATATCCAGTATAGAGGACCCATTTTGAAAGTTGTGGAGCTGAAGGAAGATCTCAAGGAGGTGAAGGAGTATTTTCATCCTCACTATCGTCATCTGAACTAGAAGGAATGTTGTCAAAAGTAGAAGAGATAGAGAGAGGTGGCACATATACCGAATGAGGCTCACAAGCCAAAGGCGGTACACAAGCCAAACTAGGCTTGCAGGTCGATATTTTTTCATAAAATTTTACATCTCTTATAATGATTACATTTTTGGATATGGGATGAAGAAGTATATATCCTTTGACATCTTTAGAATATCCAGCAAAAATGCATTTTTTCACTCTTAAGTCTAAGGCTTTATGTTTCTCATTTGGAATATGGGCCAAAGCTTCACTTTCAAAAACAAAAAAGTGACTTACATATGGTTTTATTGAGCTCCAGGCTTCTTCTGGAGTGATATTCCTTAAAACCTTAGTAGGAGTGTGTTTTACTGCGTAATTTGCAGAGTTATTTCGTTCTGCCCAAAAATTAAGACTAAGTCCTCTAGATTGAATCATACAATTAGCCATTTCTTTTAGAGTGCGATTTATCCTTTCAGCTACAACATTTTGTTGTGGAGTATTTGAAATCACATGCTGCAATTGAATGCCATGCTCAGTGCAAAAGTTGATAAATCTGTTGTTAACATATTCTCATCCATTGTCAGATATTAACTTAAGATTTTGATGTCCAAATTGTTTCTCAACAAAGGCCTTAAAGGCCAAGAACATGTCAAAAAGTTCACTCTTGAGTTTTAAGAAGTATACCGAAGTGCATCTGGGAAATTCGTCAATGAAATTTAAGAAGTAATTGTAGCCAGAGAAAGAAACAACTGAAAGTGTACCACAAAAATCACTGTACACAAGCTGCAAAGGGTTTGAAGCGTGCAAAGAGGAATGTTTATCAAAACTATCCCGATGATGTTTTCCGAGTAAACAAGAGAAAGAAACAACATCTCGGCAAGATAGCATAGGAAGACCTGTCACCATATTTTATTTAAATAGAGTTTGAATAGAGTGGTATTTTAAGTGACAAAATCGCTAATGCCAAATTTTTCTCACTTCATCATTATGAGAAACAAAAATGGAGGGAAGACATGATGAATCAAAATTTTCAAACTTATACAACTTTGTGGAATCATCAACACTGTCAGTAGCTAAAATATGTATAGGATCTCTTAGGTCCTTAATTACAACATCATGAGGTGAGATTTCTACGGTTTTCCCTTCACCTGAATGAGTTATCTGATAAATGGATAGAAGGTTGGAGGACAAGGTAGAAACACATAATATATCACTAGATTGAACTTTATCTAGATGAATAGTTCCATAACCTAAAAACTAAGATATCTTTCATCACCAACATAAATATTTTTGGTGTTACAATCATTTAAAGAAGAAAATATGGCTTTATTTTTGGCCATGTGATGAGAGGCTCCGAAATCAATGAGCCACTAATGAGAATGAGAAGAATAAGATACATTCAATGCATAACCAGATCTTTATGCTTGACAACCACATGTAGAAAGTGTCATTCCCAATGACGAAGTTGAATATTTCTCCTAATGGATGTTCTACTTCTTCATTACTGCTTCCAAGGCTTCCATCTTCTTTAAACATTTTGACTCTACGTGGCCATCACGATTAGAAAATTTTCAATGTCTATCTATCCTCTTCCCTTCGTTTTTATTTTCCTTATCATTTTGTTGAGTTGATTTTTCAGTTTGCGGCTGAAATTGCTTAAGACCCTTGTTTGGTTGAGGACCATTCCTTTTAGGATGCTAATTCTTAGGATTATTTTGATATGGTTGTTGTTTGACTACTAAGGCTTTCTTAGAAGATTTCCAGTATTAATAAGACCAAGGTGTAAGATTTTTTATTGTTCTCTTATCAAAGAATCACAAAAGGCATCAAAAGAGGGGGACTTTTAGGTTGTTCCTTGAGAAATGAGGCCTTCTCTAGTGGAATGGAATGTGGAATCAAATATAGAGTATGCAAGGCATATCTTAGCAAGAATGGAATAGATAAGACTACCATCTTCCTTTTTGACCTTACAACCTTCTAAAATAAGTCTAAGGGTCTTGAATTTGGACAAAAAATCTTCAATAGAGGATAAATTATTGGGGTCCAAAGTAAGTAAATTATTTTCAAGTTGGTGGGATTTGGTTTCATTTTTAATGCCAAAAAGAAAATTTATATTTTTCATAGCTTCAGTAGGGGAGTCAATTTCTTGGATATGAAATCTAATATCTTGAGCAATGGACATTCTGATCAACCCTCGTGCTTGATCTTGTTTATTTTCCCATCCATACATTTTATCTACATCGGTAGGTTTAGATTCTTGTCCTAAGGCTATTCTATAAATCCCTTTACTTCTAAGTAAGTCTTCCCTGTAGGATAGCCATTGGAAATAATTAGTGCTGTTAAGAATAACTAGACATACACTTTCCATTTTTGAACACTGAAGCTGAAAATGTTGAAATTAATTGCTTCAATGGAAATGTCTCAAAAAGTTAGGTCGGTTAAAAAAATGGGTCTGAAAACGGCTTCCGAATGAGGAAGTTATGCCCTTTTGAAGAAAAAATGGAGTAGATGCCGAGTAGTTACATGATAGGTTGAAAGTTGATGATGAAGTTGAACTTAAAAAAAAAACGATTCCCCCATTTTTCAAAACTTAATATAATTAGCTCACTTTCAAAAAAATACTACTTTATGTGACCCACTTTTATAAATAAGCGAGAGTCACTTTTACAATGTCACTTTTACATGTGCCTTTTAAATAAAACCCTTTAAAAAAAAACAACTTGCCAAAAACTTTTTTAAGAAAACGTACGTGACAAAAAACTTTTTAGAAAAAGAAACTTGATAAAGAGACTTGAACCCAAGAACTCTATTCTCATAATGTAATATTACACAAAGTGAGCTAGTAAAAGGATTCTGTAATTGTTTGAAAGGAGGAAGGTATTTTTTTATTTTTTTTTCTATTCGATGTGTGTGCTTTTTCCTGTAAAAAACAACTGTGAAAAAAAAAATACAAGCCTTATGGAAAAATGTTATATTTCTGGTTAGTCTATATAGCAACTATATATTTTTCTCGCTATTTATGATTTCCTGAGATCGAACGAATTCGCGGGGAAAGACCACACGTAGCAGAAAAATCATTTCTTCCTATTTTTGGTTTTCTAGATCACATACAGTGTAGAGAAAAGAGCATACACATAGAAGACGGTATAGATACAGCAATACAAAAAGGCTATAAACCGAAAAAAATAGACAAAGTAATAAATATAACTGGAAGAAAAAAAACTTTATACCCCCAGATCTAAAATGACATAATTTGGGAATCCATAAACCTTTTCACATGAAACGAAAGGGGTTTGTCACTGTAACAGAGGCCCTAGACAGAACAGAGCGGTTCCCCTGACCCAAAAGTTGTCAAAAAAAAAATCTAGAAAGCAACAGTCCCATGCAGTTAAAATAGCTTCAGGTTTGGATCGACAACGGATGCGGCCCTCAACACTTGGCTCTGATACCATGTATGAATTTATAGGGTAGGTTACTTAGATAAAGCACCAAAGTTCACCACTCAAAAACAAATCACATATCAGTACACAAGTATTTGATGTGGTTAAAACCCTAAAAGAGGGAAATAGTCCACGGCCAGAGCCAACACAGCCACTTCAGGCAAGTTATTAATATAAAGAAATAAAATTTACACAAGCTTCTCTCATAAATGGTCCCTGGAAAAATGACCCTACATGTTCTTTAAATATAGATCATGGAACAATTAGGTGTTCAACCACAGATCAAGTGTCAGTAATACCGCAGAGAGAATGAACCATCAGATCACTACATATCGCGACTGTTAGATTATAAGTTACAAAATTACATAGTAAAGAAACACACTTTACCTAACTCTATGCTGGACCAAGTTAACTAAAATATTTCCTATGTGTTGGAATATCCTGACAAAATTGACTTCAAGAACTATAGTATTTACTAGTTATATATAGATAATAGTTGGGTCTACTAGATTATCGTCTAGTGGTAATGGGTGCTTATAATTGTGACAACTGAATGTTCAAATTCCAGTGAGCATGCATCACTTGATAATGGACTGTATTAAAACAATGAAAATGGATTTCATATAAATGTTTGCAATACCCAGTTATTCCCAATGTATAGAAAAGAGAGTTTCATCTGACTGAAAAATGAGAAAAGGAAAACATATGGAATATGATTCAATTGACCTTTATTAAGACAAAAATACTTATGTTATGCTAATATGGCTTTTGATAGATAATCAAACAATTGGTTATTTGACAAGAACCATGGGGTTAAATTGCTCAGTGTTCCCCTTAGTAGTTTTATCTTAGTATGATATACAGTTGCTTAATAGTTTTTATTTTTATTGTTTTCATTTAGCTATAAGAGGATCTCCCTTCTTGCAAGAAAACACATATCTTATCTTCAAGTACCTAGTTAATGAAAATATTTTTTTTGTGTCCATGAGCTAATTCGTGGTGTCTTTCTCCTTGAGACATTGGAATCTTTGTTACATGCTTCCTCATCTTGCTCCATCGCTAGCCTATTTCAATTGACATAAAAGCCTTACAATGAGAAGTAATATCTAGATATTACAACATTCACAACATCTCTGCCATGTTAGTTGTCTCTAACTTGAATTTATTTTGTCAGATCATGGTTCATTTTATAAAGGTTATAAAAAGTGTGTAAATTGAAATTTTTTTCCTAATAAAAATGAGTTGAAGGCATGTTTGAGTTCTAGGATGATAAAAAATCTTGTTCACATAACTATTTTGCATTTTTTTATACACTCTAAATTACTGAAAAGTTGTTTCCTTGTTATAAAACAATTATGTTCTACATCTATTAGCATTTGTTTGCACCGACTGAGCCAATGAAACCTACAAGACTTTACAATTTTTAATAATTTAATTAAAGTTTTAGAATTTAGAATTTATAAAGTTTCAATGTCTAATTATTTTAAGGGTGATAACTCAATGGAATAGCACCTTATTTACAAGCACGTGGTTGGTGGTTCGATTCCATTGTGCCCTAATATTCATAGGGAATGCTGAACGATCATCATCTATTCCTATATATTCATCAATAGTGAGGGTCGTTAAAGGTCCATCTTCAAAAGTAATTTTTTATATAATAAATTACGATGGTTAATGAATGTGCGTCATATATATATATATATATATATATATATATATATATATATATATATATATATATATATATATATATATATATATATATATATATATATATATATATATATATATATATATATGCAATACTAGTGAGGGTCATGAAAGGTTCATCACCATAAATCATTGTTGTTCATATGTAATGGTGACAATCAATATTCGTCATTATAATGACTATTCATGACAAAATTTGAATGTCACCACAATACTATACTTTTGGTGACGCGACATTTGGTGACATTCAATTTTTGGTGATAGAAGCTATTTTGACTATCACCAATGATCTTATGGTGAAATGTTTCGACTCTCACCAAAATATGAAAAGGTGATGGTCAATGAGCGTTGCCATATATATGCATTAATAGTGAGGGTCATGAAAGTTCTGTCACCATAAATCATTGTTGTTCATATGAAATGGTGACGGTCATTATCCTTCATTATAATCACTATTCATGAAGAACTTTGAATGTCACCACAACACCTATACTTTTGGTAACACCAACTTTGGTGATGTTTAGTTTTTGGTGACAGAAGCCATTTTTACCGTCACCAATGAGCTTATGGAAACATTTTTTGACCCTCACCAATGACCTTATTTTTGTAGTATATGGAATATTTAACTCATTGCCTCTAATAAAATTCATCAACAGTCGAACATGATAAAAGAACATACACCCAAATCTCCCTTCAAAAGTGACAAATTTTTGAATTACTAGCACCAAATTCCTCCATTTACTTTTAAGTCTTGTGCTTGGAATTCCCTTCTTAAAAATGGTGTTTTCCATACATGGATTTTTCAGGAAAACATTCCATTCTTCACCTTCAATTCCTCTTTTGAACCATCTCTCTCCATTTCTCAGGAATCCAGTAGTTTTAGCAATAAAAGACTCTGTTACTGCAAATTTGACATCTCCAATTTCGACCACCATTCCATCAAAAGCCCTGGTGAATGACTTGGTTACTTCCTTGTTGAAGCCTTTGAATTTCTCCAGGAAATTAATCCACTATGCTTTCTGTAGCACCTCTTTCACCAGTGGGTACCATGCATAAACTTCCTCCCTTCTGATTCTATTCTCACTATGACTCCCATGGATGATAATTTTTTCCTTAACGCCGCTTCTTTATAGGGCATGAGTGAGGGTTTTAGATGATGGTATGAATGAGGGATTTGGAGTTAACGAGAGTGTGAGTGAGGTCAAGAGGAACTGACCGTTGGATTATGAGTTAGGTGATCTTAATAATGAAATTGGGATTTGATGTTGGAGTGTATATGTAATGATGAGCAGTGAATGACAGATTTTGGTTTTGATTTGATTTAACAGGATCAACTCTTAGCAATAATGTTTTTGAATTGGTGGTATAATGGCCATATGATTCATACACTAATGTTTTAACCCTTATTATCAAATTAAAAATTTTCTTTTGCATACCTTTGAATTGATGTTGCTAATCCTTTGGTTGTTCTTTTCTTCTTATTTTTTTCTTTGTCTTTAGGTGCCTTTAGTGGTGGATCACCTTAATTCTTCAATTCATTTAGTCAAAAACGTTCATGTAAAATATTAGCTGAAAAAATATATTAGAGCTACAACAAATTAGTAATTATGTAGCTATATTTATTCTAGAAAGAAAAGAAAGAGATTCAAATAAAATAGGATTTATAGAACAGGTAAGAAGAAAATTTAAGGTGCAGAAAACAATTTCTTGGTTTCCACCTTAGATATTTTGTATAAACATGCCAACAATTGTTGGTTTTCATGTTTATGTTTATATATATATATACTTTCTTCTTCTTTTTTTCTTTTTTTTATAGGAAAAATAAAATAAAAAAACACTTTAAGTTGGATGAGAAGAATTTTTCTCAACCAACTTCAAATAAAAATTGTTTTGAAATATCTCAACAAATTACTCCTTTGTTAATGGCTTGTGATAAATCCTTAGTTGATGTCCATTTATGATGAGAGGGGATTTTTCTTCATTAATGGTCATGATCCTAACTTCTTTGCTATCAAATACTTTTTCAATATCAAAAGGCCCAAGCCAATGAGTTGAAAATTTTCCTTGAAAATCCTCTAAATTTGAATCAAAGAGTAATTCCCAATATCCAACTTGAAATTTTCTTTCTTTGATATATTTATCATGCCACTTGGATCTTTGTTGCTGAACTAGATTGGTCTTTTGAATAGCATCCTCTCTTATTTCATAAAGCTCATTCAGTTGTTCCATTCTATGCTTGTGTGCTTCTCATCGGTCAAATCTCAATTTAACTATTGTCTTAAAAAATTTTATTTGGAACTCAATAGGAAATATTACTTGTGTCCCATAAACAAGTTCATAGGGAGTATGTCTTGTAGTGCTTCTCCATGTAGTTCGGTAGGCCCATAAAGCTTTTGGAAGCTTTTCTTCCCAGTCCCTTCTATGCAAATATACAATTTTGTTAAGTATTGCTTCAATATCTTTGTTAGTAGATTATGCTTGTACATTTTATTGTGGATGATATGGATTATACTTTCTATGCTTGATTTTGTATTCCCCTACTATCTTTTTCACCATCCTAGATGTGAATTGAGTACCCTAATCTGTCACAATTTCCCTTGGGACATCAACACAACTACTAATATCCTAAAAAACAAATTAAACTATAGAATTTTTAGTATCAAAACAAATTTCCTTAGATTCTACCCATTTAGTAACATAATCAGTGCACACAAGAATATACCTCTTTTGTCCTCATGTTTGATTAATTGGTTCGAAAAAATCTAAGGCCCACTTTTAAAAAGGTTCAATAAGTACCTGGGGTTGTAGAGGCAGTTCATCTGAAGGAACATGTTTCCAAATTCTTTTAAAACTATCACATCTCTTAACATATTCTTTGGCATCCTTAAAAAGGGAAGGCCAATAATATCCCAAGAGAAGGAATTTATAGGAAATTCATTTATCAACAAAGTATATTTGACATGGTTCATCATGACATGCTTTTAGTATCTCAAGAATTTCATCTTCTCTTACGCATATTCGAATGATGAGATATTGACTTGTCTTGCACAATTCATCATTCATCAATGAATAACATGCACTCATTTGAATTATCTTTCTTCTCTCTCTAGGAAACAAATATGTTAGTAATTTCCCTGTAGCCAAATAGTTACCAATATCTACAAACCATGGAGATTTAGTTGATATTGCAAAGAGATATTCATCAGGAAAATTATCTTCTACACATATATCATTGTTATCATTTTGAATTATGGATAAAATTTCAAAAACTATATTTTGTTTTATAGGTCGATCCAAAGTAGTGATATTAAATTCCGGTAACAATAATAACCATCTTGTCACTCTGTCATTAGTAATTGTTTTATTCATTAGATATCTAATTGTAGAATGGTCTGTATGAATGAAAGTTTTATATCCAATGTTGTAATTTCTGAATTTGTTAATGGCATGGACAACAACTAAAAACTCATTTTCAGTAACAATATAATTTAACTCCGCAAGAGTCAAATTTTTACTTGTATATTAAAAGGCATAAGGATTCAAGTATTTTTTTTCCTAATAAAGTTCCCAGGGTTGTATCTGAAGCATTAGTTGAAATATGAAAAGGAAATTTCTAGTTTGGTCCTCTTAGAATAGGTGCTTCAGAAATATTCTCTTTCAAAGTTTCAAAGGATTTTTGGAAATCAAGATTCCATCTAAATTCACAATCTTTTGCAAGGAATTTGAAGAGTAGAGATGCAATTTTTGTGATTTTTTCTATAAATTTTCTATAGTATCCATTGAAACCAAGAAAACTCCTAACATCTATTTGACAAATTGGAACTGCTACTTTATAAATACCTTCTACTTTAGATGAGTACACCTTAATTCCATTTCCTGAAATGTGGTGTCCTAAAACAATCGCCTCAGTAAACATCATAAAAAAAATTCATGACATACTGAGAGATTTTCTTGTTTACATCTTATGAGAATTTTTTCTAAATTGTTAAGAGCTTCTTGAAAATAATTTCCATAGACTTTAAAATCATTCATATAAAATTCCACACAATCATGAATTAGATCAAAGAAAACACAAAATACTTCTCTTTGGAATGTTGTTGGTGCATTACATAACTCAAAAGGATGTACTCGATAAGCATAAGTTCGCCATGGACAGGTAAAAGTAGTTTTTTATTGATCTTCTAGTGCAACTTGAATTTGCTTATACCCACTAAAACCATCCAAGAATGAGAAATACTTCTTCCCTACTACTGTATCTAAAACTTGATCTATCAAAGGGACTGGAAAATTATCTTTCAAAGTGGCCTTATTCAGCTCCCTATAATCAATACATACACTCCGTTTTCCATTATTTTTAGGAACAATTACTAAAGGTGAAACCCATTGAGTGTCTGATATTGGATAAATCAAATTTACATTTAATAGTTTCTATAGTTCCTCCTTAACAATTTCCCTTAAGTTTGGATTTATTCTTCTTTGAGGTTGTCGGATTGGTTTGGCATTCTCTTCTATATATATGTGATGCATGCAAGTTTCATGATTAATTCCTTTCATGTCAGTGTATTCCCATGCATATGTAGAATAGTGTTTTTGCAATGTTTCTATCAATTTCTTCCTTTGAAATTATTCCAGTTTTTTGTTTATATTTAAATTTTTTCTTGGAAACATTTGTATTGAAGAATTTCCAAATTATTCCATCGAATATAAAGACATATGTTTGGATGATAAATATTCAATGTTGCACTATTCTTCAAAATTTTGACTAACCTCATAGTATGAAGATGATTCATCATTTTCTATTGAAATTAAAATTTGATCTTCGTCATTAACTTGTGAGATAGTAAAAATAGGTTGTATATCATTATCACCATCCGTCCATTCTTCATTTTCTACCTCTATCATTGTTTTTGCAGGTGGATAAAGTGTGAATTTCTTTGTTGATCTTCCATCTGACATAAACATATCACTAGATCTATAATTGATAAAAGCATCAGTTGTAGCTAAGCAAGGTCTCCCTAAGATTAATGGATGTCCCCCTAAGTTATTCTTGGGTGTCAAGATCATAAAATCAACTGGATATTCCCAAGAATATAAGGATATACATAAATGTCCTCTAAAAAACCATCTGGTTTAATTACATATCTATTTGCTAGTTGTAGCAATGTTGGTTTATATTGGATATTAGGAAGTTTTAGTTGCTCCATAGTTTGTTTAATCATGATGTTTATAGTTGCTACTAAATCAATCAATGTGTTTGGTATTTCAATTCCATTTATGTGTGTTTTGACAATGGGACTTCATGGATCCAAATATTTTTAAATTGTTGTTCTTCCCATCATGATATCTGCAATATTTCCAACTATCTAAGTTCTCTTGACTTCTTTTATTTTTCTTCCAGGTTTTTTTAATAATTAACTCAATAATTGTTTTTGAAATAATTGGAATTTCTTTGCTATCTTGTAGCAAAGGAAATTTTATCTAAAAATTCTTCTTTGTAATTTCAAGGTGCCTATTTGTTCACTAAGACTCCCCAAAATTTCTGTTTTAAATTCTTCAAGAAATTCTCGTATTTTATCATTGCTTATTATTACAGTTGTAGATTTATTAATTCTAGAGATAGCATGGTCTCTTGAAATCTTTCCAACTCTTGACTTACCGCTTGAAATATGTATGCAAAATTCTGAAATTTCTGGTAATGATAATTGAGAAATATCCCATTTTCCCATCATGTTAAGGATATTATCTATTGATGTCTAATTGATTTTAGTAGGAAAGCTTTCAAAGTATCTTGATGCAAATTTTCCATTTTAGCCCTTTTAAGATTATAATTGAATCTTTCAATTAAATCCTCAAGATTTTCATCTTCTCTCTGCATCATTTTAAAATCTTCATCCTTTCTGTTAGGAGGCCTGTAGTAATCCTTTTATTTTAATAAGAATACATTTTTAATTTCCTCACATGTTCTAATAGAGTACGTTATTAAACCTATGAACCATTTTAATGTTGCATCCTTAAGAGTTGTTGGAAACAATTTCAACTTTTGAGAATTGAGTAAGTAGTCATATGATCTACATAAAACTTTGAATTCAGAAATAGATGTTTTAGGATCCTCATTTATTAATCCATGGAATTTGAGAAGGATAGAGGGTGAGATATTTCTCATTTTGGTTGTAGTATCTTCATCGAGGATAAGAAATCCTTCAAGGGTTCTCCTTTGTCTCCTCATCCTCTGACTCTTCCTCTTCCTCCACCTCAACCTCAAATCCAAGGTATACCTCCTCCATTTCTTAACTATTCATCATTTACATTGTGTACTTTCCCTTCCCCTACCCCGACCATTGTGGATTCCTCAAACCTAATATAAGGTTCCAAAATTGGAAATTTATGTTCTTCCACTAGTTCTTTTGGTTTCTTTTATCAATGGTATATTAAAGTAAATTTCTTCTTCCTCTTCTTCACTAGGGACTTCTAGATCTTGAGCTAAAATTTTATTCTCTAGTGGATGTTAGGAAAATTACTCCTTCTGTTGGGGATGTAGGATCTTGTTCTTCCCAAACATATTCGGTTGATGAATTTGGTGAATTTCTAGGTTGAATTTCAGATATTAATACCTTAGGAAGTATATGTTTTCCTACAAACGATTGTATATGAGTTTGGGTGGATGGTGTGGCACTACGAGGTCTTGATGGGGTGAGTGGTGTTGTTGGAATTAAGCTTCTACCTCTAGCTACAAATCTACCCCTAGAATCTCTTTCTCTACACATATCATTTTTATTTTTTTATTATGTATGTGTTTGGTTTTTTGTAGAAAGGAAAAAGGATCCTATTTATACTTTCCCCGAAGTAGCACCAAAATGTTTAGTCAATTTCATGTTATTAAATTACTGACATAAATTATCGACCGGAGTTGGTAAAATTGTGAAGTGGAAGTGCACTATATACGCTATAAGCCTCATATTAATTTAGTTTGTTGGTGTAATCATTATATTTGTAGAGATTAATTCTAAGGATGTTTGTATTCTTATGTCCTTAATGAAATTCATGGATTAAATTACAGCTAAGTTCTGAAAATGAACTCTGCAGAAATCAATAAATTCTAAGAATGGATTCTACAAATCAACTAAGTTTCTACTCTACAAAAACTGAAACAAATATTTCTCTATATTATGAATAAGTCTTAAGTAATGTATTTTTTAGTCCCTAAGAATTCCATGAATATAATGTATGAAGATAAAATTAAACTCTAGAAAAAGGAATTTGGACATTTTTATGTTTTTGAAATGAAATGTTATGGAAATGAAACTGTGTAAAGAAATGAATAAGTCACTATTGTTACGAACATACATCAATATTAATATAAAAAGAACTCACTCATATGCCAAATGTAGATCATTAATTCACTCTTTCTTGGAAATAAATCACTCATAATTCTGAAAGGAACTCACTCAAAACAGGAAAAGAAATATTTCAGTTTTCTTGAAATAAATCACACATGAATTTATAAAACTACTATAAAATAAACTACTTCTTGTAAATAAAACTATGAATCAATTCTGAATTTTAACATTTTAAAAGGAAGATGAATCTACATCAAATGAAAAAGTATAACTATGTAAACATCTTCTTCTAATGGCAAAGTGGAATTTTGAAAACAACAACAACATTTGATAAAATAAAACATGAACTGAAACTACATCAAATGATAAAACAAAGCTATGAAGACACCCATATGAAAAATATGAAATGTAGAACCTTCTCTATTTGCACGGCTCCTCCACAAATAAGCAGTTTCAAATATATACTCCAACAATTAGTTTTTTGTAAAGTATTCAAGGTATTTCTTCAATTAAAAGGAATAAAAACAGAATTTAAAACTTCATAGTTGCACTCCACATTGTATAGGAATTTGTTTTCCCTGTATTTAGAAAACCATGTGTATAAGAGTTTATAGGATTTTACGCATATTTAGGCTAACAAATACTATCTTAAATTTTTCAATAGATAATAGAATTGTGTTTCTTCACGATTTTCTATTTGGAAAAGAAAGTTGTGAAGCGTGATTGTCTTGGAATCTTCACTCACTTGCTCAACATGTGTTTACTGCTCCTTTGGAGCAACTAGATTATTCATTGAATGATTTGGTTCAGATGGATAGGAGGCAATCCAAGAGGGGATCAATATCCACATGTCCACACACTTTATTACTCTACTAGCACCTCAATGTTGGAATCACGATTTCCCATAGACCAAAAACCGTAGGTGTTAGTCTCCACTACAATTGCAAGCGTTAGGATCCATGAGAGGTGATTAGTCCATGTCGCGAAATAGAAAGGGAGTGTCGAACCCATTGTTCAAAAATATCCCACCAATGTGAGTCAAGTTAATTTTGAACTCGAGACCTGTCCCTCTGATACCACTTGTTGGAATCACAATTGCTGTTAGACCAAAACCCGCAGGTGTTAGTCTCCGCTACAATTTCTAGTGTTAGGATCCATGAGAGGTAGTTATTCCATGTCATGAAACACATAGGCAGCATTGAGCCCAATGTCTGACACTCAGAACCCTAGGAACCATGGAGATGGCTACAAAAACATGGATTAGCTGCAGAATCACGTCAATTCTGTAGCTAATACAAACTTTAATATAATAATAAGGAACATTAATGAATATGAAATATAGCTCATTTAAATACCTTTCCATGTCAAAAAATTTCATTTTAATGCTTATTTGAGTTGATGTTCATGAAAAAAAGGAGGAAAAGTAGGAGAAAGGAAGTGTGAAAATGAAGCGGTCATGAGGCTCTACATGGCCCATCAGCATCACGCCTCTCCACACAAGGTTCATGTAATTACATAAAGTCTAATACGCTAATGAGGTCCGCATGTCATATTTCCAATGGGTCGAGGTTTTGCAATCACTATTTCAATGTGGAGACATGATATATATATATATATATATATATATTCACCCACTTTGACAATATTGGTGACCATTAGAAAACGAATGTTTGGGGTTCTGTAAAACAAATAGGTGACTGCCCTGAACCATAATTTATCAGTGTATTGAAGTAAATGGATGTAGGTTCTGGAAGCTTAGCTTTAAATAGGTTATATGTATAGGAAAAGGGTAACCCTAAAATTCCAAATTCCTACAAACTATGGCTCAAGGATCTCAATCCTTGAAATTTGAATTACTAGCCTAGAATGAGAAAAAGGGGTAGTAAGCAAAATCGAAAAATAAATGAAAGATAAAATATGAGAAAAACATGTGGCTTCAAAGAGAAATTGATGCAATCAATACCAAAGGAGAAGTACATAAAATAATATAGCTCTACCACCTTGTTGCAGGTGGATTAAAGTCATCCTTAGAAACATATATGCTCTATGAATTACATAAATACATAATACTTAGAATCACATAACTACATGAGGGAGGCTATATATTATCCTTAGACACCAGAACTCGAGTAAGCATGATGAATTATTTAATTGATAAACTATTATAGTTAAAAATAGAGTTAAAAACACAATTAATCCCACTATTTGTGAACTAAATACACCTTAGCAAAATCAAAGTACATAATCAATTCATAGTATGCTAGAAAACCTATTTATTATGAATATTGGAGTGAGCTACCCAATACAAATATCCAATATAATAGATGAATTATAATATATTTGGTTAATCCTAACTGAACTCTAGATAGTAGGACATAGAAATACAAAATATCATGGAAATCATGAATATGGTTAAAAGATACACAGTTCAACCATTAGTGATCAAGGTATATTGTCAAGTATGAAGATAATAGTGAGCCTAAAACATTTAGTGATGAGTATAAAAAAATTTCGATAGCCAAAAAATGCATGGAATATCATAGTCCATAATTAAAATTTACATAATAGTTTATACTAATGTGAGTATGTTAAGGTGGCCAATAACTGAATGAAAGAATCCCACTCTCCACCCAACCATAGGTTAGATACACTAAAAATTTCTTATAGTTTACCACCTGCAAGCTAGATCTACAATATGAGGGCAGCTTGGGCATTTCACACCAAAGAAATGGGTAGACACTGAGGAGGTGGAGTCCATTGTCTTCATATTTTATCAACTTTCCTTTTGTACTAAAACCCAGAGTGATTCACTTCTCTTGGTTTATTCAGAGGGATTCCTTAGCCTCTGTTACTAGTAACCAACAGATTCTCCACTCATGGGAGGGTTCTCCACATCTCTGCCCATCCCCCTATGTGTTTTTTTGTTTCGTAGGTAATAAAATGCTCTTCCCCTCCTTTCACTTGAATTCTTTCTCTCCTATCCTCCTTTCTACGTCTTTGTTGTCCCCTATGACTGATTAAGTGTGCATCACTCTTCTCCATTACTTTTATAGCATCATTTTTCACCCTCATGTGATTCATGATTGTCTTTTTGGCCTTGGGTACCCATTCCCACAGACTTGGATAAAAATTCATAAAAAACAGTGTTTCAAATCCCATACGCAGATATGCCCAGACTTTTCCGCGTGTATACGCGAGTCCAAAGATACTTTCCCACGTATGCAATTAAAATCATTAAAAAATATATAAAATTCCCTATTTTCGAGGCTGGATTGATGGTTATTCCAGTAATTCAACCACCCCAACCCATGGCCAACTATTTCCAATTGATTGAAACTACTTTGAGGGAGTATAAAAGCACCTCATGTGCATGGCCTAAGGGAGAGAGAGAAATCATAGATATTATACTCTGTTGGAGCCCTAATTCAAGTCTGAATTCCCGTGCCTCCTACACTTCGCATATTTTTACAGGAAACCCTTGTTTCCTGGATATGTTCATCAGTTTATATGTCATCTTGTGTGCACAAGTCTTGAAAGTATCTTAGCGAGGCAAGGGCGAGACGGATCCGGAAGACGGTCTGTTCGAAGATCGTGAAAGGATTCAGGTGATCTCTCCACCTTTCTATCATTGTACATGATGTTCATAATGAAGAAGAACCATCTTGTTCCCGAATTCACGTGTTAATATCTGCTTGCATATGTGAAAATATTGTTATTTAAGCATTTATTATTGTTTATATGATGTTTCACATGGATTACAGTAACATTTAGGATAAATATACGCTGTACAACTAGATTTTCGTGCACATTTCTTCTTGGTTTTTAGGTTAAGGAGGAAGAAGGGTTGCTGGGGGTTTGGACCCCATGGGATCTACATCAAACGTAGGACCTATGGGTGAGTTCTGCAATCTATTATATCTAGTTTTTAGCATACAAGTATGGTTGTGTGAGTCCTTCTTGAATAGCATGCCCTGTTCTGTGGAGGTTTTGACCCAACGACCTCTAGGGAGTTATTTCCCGAAACAGAACTGGCGACTCCACTGGGGATCGCATTCTTGTGATTCCCCTGTTGGGTGGTTTCCGTTGTTTTAAAGGTTTCCAATAGTTTTAATCATTATTTCCAGTCCAGTTAGCTTTTTCTTAGTCAGACTAAAGACCTGGTTCTTTAGCCAGGCTTGATCATTCTTTATTTTTCATTATTTACCTTTCCATACATGAGTTTTCCTCTACACAGTTGTGTATACACGTATTTTTTGTTAAAGGAAGTCGCGTATATGCGGGTTTCGTTTGACACAGTCGCGTATGCATGCTTGTTGAAAAACTGATAAGTAGCGTATGCCTAGGCAAATTTTGAAATTTTTGAGTTCTTGAATTTTTAGTCTTGTGAGTCTATGGAGACATGTTCCTACAGTGTCTTTATAGTCTTTGGATTGTGTTGATAGTGGTTATTGGTATTTTTCTCTCTTGTTTGGTTGAAGACTGGCTTATTTGGAAAATCTTGTTTTTTAGTGCTTGCATTTCTGGTTCGAGTACCAAGATCTCTTTCTGGAGATTCTTGGCTGTTCTGCTTTATCAGGACAGAGAGCTTCTACTCGTATGCTCTTTCCTCACTTTATTTTTTGCTTAGAACTTTAATTTTTGCCTACTTTTCGGTTATTTTTCTTGATTTCATGTGACTAGGTCTTGTTGCAATTTTTGAAGAGTCATTTTTTGGGTCTTTAAAGTTTTTTTGCTACAAGATTGTGCTATTCTTCTGGGCTGAGTTACTGATTTTCTTGTCTTCCTTTTTGTTCGCATAAATCTTGCTACTATTTGGCACTATAATATTTGGAGCATTTTGTTGAATTTTTGCTTGAAATTCAGAGATTGTTTGGCTTGGTAATTGGATAGTTTTCTCAGTCTCTTTGAAGTCTTCTTTTATAAAATTCAAAAAGCTCAAAAACATTTTGTTTTTCCTTTGCTTTTGTTTTTCATTTTTGTTTTGGTTTCTTTTCATCTTTTGAAGCTTTGTTGAGATTTCTTGCCTTCGGTTTTTTACTTGATTTGGGAAGGGAATTTTCATTGGTTTCTTTCTCTTGTTTCGAGCATGTTTTGGTGTCTTTATACTAAGAGTTTCTGATTTTGGGAACTAGCTTTGTGGACAACCAGAAAAGTGATAAAACTGAAGGATTCTTTGGAAATTTCTCTTTGATTTGGTAGTTTTTGCATCTTAGAATTAGCATGCTCTTAGTAATTTGCATTAGGTGCACCTAAACATTTAGTGTTTTTCATAATTTTTGTGAGTGTGAAGTTTGTTATCTGAAAAGAAAAAAATATAGTCTCGTTGAACCCGTGTAGAAATTTCTTTTCATTGAAAGGCAATTACTGCATTTGCATGTAGTTTGGTTTTCATTATTTTCTTTTATGTTTCATAAAACATCATGAGTTTCATTGCCATATTCCCTTGACTTAATATAACAACCAACTAAAATAAGCGCAATAATTTAAAAACAACTAGCAAGTTTTTTTTATTAAGTGTCATACACCAACTAGCTAGGTTGTAGGGCCTTGGATTAGGTGAGTGGAGAGTTAAATCTCCAAGGCCGCTCAAACTAAAACATAGAAGTTTATTAATTGAGTGAAATCCAACTCCGTTAGGTGGACCAGGAAAGCTCTCCTCCAGAGAGTCAAGTGTGAGGGGAAGTGAAGGCCGAGAACAGAGATACCCCCTCTCTCATTTGCTGGATCTTGCCTCAAGACCATTCCACCCAACTTCTGACATGGAGTGGTGCCCATAGTTGCCTTTCCTAGGCTCCACACAGGTGACTGCGGGGGGGATTACCCGTGGTACCTGAGGCAGACGTCGTATCACTTCCAACAGTACTTCTAGAGGGTGCCCCGGTGAAGCTTGGGTAATTTCACTGGCAAAGGCTGTTGTTAGGAGGTTGGTGTAACTATTTCTGTTACCTTTGCTAGTAGGCCTGGGCCGTAATTATCCTAGAATACTTTCGGGAGGTCCTATTTTTCGCTTTCTCGTATTTTGGTGTCCGGTCCTAATCACCCGGAGCGGAAATACCTGAAAGCTGCTTGTTTGGGTTATATCTGAGGGATTTTTTGTAGTGAGTGCTCTTTGCTCCTATATTGCCTAGATTTATACTTTTTTGAGTCTAATTAAATCTATTAAAGTGGCTGATCAAGTGCCTCGTCGATCGAGGAGAGTTCGAGGGTTATCTCCCGAAACTATTGAGCCTTCTGCAAGAAGGCGTAGGAGTAACTTAGCAGGTGAATATCACCCTGTGATATCTGAAGTAGTGGAGATAGATCCTCCATAGGGGCTTGAAGGTTTCGTAGTTGGTTCCGGTGTTGGTTCTGAGAGGAGCATTCCGCTCACCTTGAGAGTCTTGTTTCCGGGAGAATTAGGAATAGAAGTAGAGGAAGTACTTGAGTCTCCTCAGTCACTTCCATCTCCTCTTCCTCCTGATTATCCATTTTTTGTTGAGTACATCGGACCTAAGTCAGAGATACCATAAATTCCTCCTTTTTATTCATACCTTTCGAAAGCCATGACTGGGAACACAGCTTCGGCTGTGAGTGCTCCAGGCATTCAGACTCCTGATTCAGTTGAAGGAGGAGGCACTATTTCTATATCTTTGATTGCTTCTAGTACTACTGTGTTTGGCTCTGGTTTCACCCAAGCACATGCTTCTCAATCTGGTCCCTTTTGTTTTGTAATGCTCACTAGTGGGATTCCTTCGTTTTCCTTTTCCACTGCTACAACTGCATCTACACCCATGTCTTCCATGGCTAGTGGGTCAGCTTCTTTTCAAGGGTTCCCCTTCGGAGCTAGGCATATTCCTAGTTCGAATCCTTCTTTAGGGTCTTTTCCTTTTACTTCTCAAACTCATAGTTTTAACCCTTGGTCTGGAGGTCAGAGTTCGACTACCTTTACAGGTTGGAACCCTATATTTATAGCAGTGGGGGCAGAGAATCAGTTTTACGCTGGTCAACAAGGGAATGCTTCTTTCCTTTCGTCAAGTGCTTATCAGACTTTTTCCCCTCTTTCTAACGCTTGGAACCCCTATCAGGGGCTTTCCTCTTCATTCATTACTTCGGGGGGGGGGGGGGGGAACTGGTCCGGTCTTTGGTAACTCTACGTTGGGAGGGGGTCCTTCTCCAAATGCTGGGTCTTATGGCCCAACATTTTCTACGAATTATTTCTGGCAACCTGGTGCCTCATCAAATCCAGGTTATTCTTTTTAGAATGTAGGGAATTCATCCCACCAAGGATGGAATCCTCAGGCTCCTCCTCGCTTACCTTTTCTAGCAATGTCAAACTTGCCAGATCTATCAAAATTGACGAATGATCCGATCCGATATAGTCCGGGGTGGCCTCCGGTTCCTACCAAACTACCTTCAAACATTCCAAAGTTTGAAGGCAAGAATGGAGAGGACCCGGCTAATCATATCACCACCTTCCATTTATGGTGTTCATCTAACTCTCTGATCGAGGATTCGATTAGGTTGAGATTGTTTCAATGCACCTTAACTAGAAATGTTGCCAAGTGGTATATTGAGTTAACTAGGGGTAGTTTTGCTACTTTTTGAGATTTGGCTACGACATTTCTAAATCATTTCCAGTTGCCTGTCCATTATGATGCCGGGACTGAACTCCTAGATAATTTTAAGCAGGACGACGCAACCCACATTTCTAATCACATTCAGGAATGGTAGAGAAGGAAGAGGCTTATTAAAGCTCATATTCCAGGATAATTCCTTTTGGAATGGCTTTTTAAATCCTTGCAGTCAGATATTTTTAAGGATGTATCCCTGTCAGGGGTATTTTTTGAGGAGCAGGCTATTTTCAGGGCCCAACAGCTTGAATTGAAATATTCTCAGTCTGGAGTCCTTCATAAATATTTTCCTAATGCTCCTCACTCAAAAATAGATTTTTCTAAGACTAAACCCGGTCGTCATGGTGATGGACTTATTGGGTCGATTAATAGTGGTGCAGCTAACCTGCTAAGTCAATTGCAATATTTTTCTATACAATCTGCTTCTTCTGGTCAAGTTATGCCTGCTGAGTCATCGCCTTCTCAATCATTGTCAATAAATGCCATTCAAACTTCTGACCCCAAAAGAAATCAACAATCCGAAGGGAAGAAGAAAGGACGGAACAATAATAAGAAAAATGGAAAGAATGGGAAGGGTAATGCAAATAAATCCAACGAGCATGTTGTTAAGGGTCCAAAGGATAAAAATAAAGTGAAGTTTCCATGCAAGTTATGTGCTAGAGACCATATTACTCACCTTTGCCCTAAAATTCAGGATGTGCAGCACTTGTTAGCTCAGCAGGGTTCTTCTAGTTCCCAGGCTATGTTGAAAAACCCTTTTCCCCAAGGGCAACAACTATTTGTTGGCGCTAATAAAAATACTAGGGCTTCCTCTAGGAGCACCCAGGAAGGGGAAAATCCGTCAAACATATACATGATGAGTGCTCACATGGATATCGCCACGAGATCCCATGATTATGGTGAAATATATCTCTAATATTCTCCTACCTAAACTCTACCCATTGACTATATTCTCCTCTTCATGAGCTTCCTTTTTCCTAGGAATCCATCCGTGAGCCTCAATCCTAGAGGGATATTGTAATGCATTAGATAAATTTTAGGTCTAAAATGGGCCTAAAAAAACATACAATCAAAATAAAATTTATAAGAACCAATATGATTCAAGATGATGATGTCAACCATGGGGGATGACTCACCATTTTTTGACTAAAAAGTAAAAATATTAAAAAATAAATAAATAAACAACTTTTTCAACTTGTATTTTAAATTTATCACACAACAAATTTACTAAAATTTTGAGAGATAAAACTCATTGGATATGGAATTTAATTCCTCATCCAAGGAGTAGTCATGTTGCATAATTTTGATGGACCTTGTAACATGAAAAATAAGAAATACACGAAAAACATGATTACAATCAATTTTTTTCATGTATATCTCATTTTTTGCCTTGTAGGGTCCATTGAAAGTATGCGCCATGGTTACTCCTTGGATGAGAAATTATTTTTTATGTACAACGAGTTATCTCGCTGAAAATTGGAGTAAAACCGTAGGGATATGATTTGAAATTACGAGTTGAAAAATTAGTGTTTTCTTTTTTTCACTCTAAATTTTGGTGATTTAATCTAATATTATTTTATTATTTCCACTATTATTTTATAACACTCCTTAGGATTCCCATTTTATAGCTCAAAATTTCTCTAATTAGTGTGTTCCTTTACCCACATCACCCAATCCAATCTCATAACTCATGTTAGCACAAACAATTTGATATATTAATAACTGGTTTAGGAATTCAATGTAATCGATTATGGATTGCTCATAACGTGAAATGAATTTTTTTCCAATCACATCTCACAGAAAATTTGTGAGGAAGTGGCCTTCCTAGCTTATAAGTGACCCTAATTGTTGAATTCATGGCCTTCAAGGAACACAAGCAAGCAATCTTCCCTCAGATAATACATCTGTACAAAGACAATACTTCATTCAATAGACAATTAATTAATTTTAAATAATTCATTATAAAACATTAGTAAGCATATCCGAGAGTCACACCTCTTGATGTTGGAAGTACAATCATAATCTCATATTATGCAGAAAAGGTTGAAAGCAATGGATGTTATAATTAACACCCCCTTAAACAAACATTGTCCTCAATGCTATATAAATATAGAACTAAAAAAATTTGATATTTTTAATTACAACTCTTAAATTTACAACAACTTCCATTCCCCAAGTTTTCCATTTTAAGCCATGCCATTCATTATCCATGGTATAGTCATCTCTAAACCATCTTGAATTATAGCACACTCCATCATGGTTATCCATTTCTCCACATGGAATCCACAAGGAATAAATTCATCTCATTGTCATCTTGGATGTACCTAATTCATTAGGCAATAGTGTTACCACAATGGTCTAGTCCCTGGGGTCTTCAACTCCATTGAGCTTCCATTGTTCCACTCTCATGTCACCTTGTAAGAAACATCATCTATCCGTGCTAGATATTTCATTACCTTACCTATATCAAAAGAATACATATCTTATGAGATTAATCCTAATAAATTTAAATCAAATTAAGTCGATATTTCAATAGGTAATTCTTTAAAATTATACTTATATCTATGATTATTCTTATCTTTATTTGGGTCCATATGCTATGCTTTCATATCACTCTCTACATCAAACATGTTCTCTTGTGATCACATCTCAGTGAGCATGTGAAATATTTCTTCTGCCATCAATTACCCACCCTTTCGAGGCTAGGAAAACACCATTCAAGGAAGTTTACTACCCAAGGGTTTTCCTACATGGATCCCCATCATATACTCACCTTTCCAGGCTTTTTAAATCCCCATTTTGAGTAATCTAACAATACAAGTGTTTTATTGCATGGCCCCCATCAACTACTTAGACATGTGAGCCCAAGAAAACCCCATTATGGGAAGACTAGGTGCATGGGAGATTTCCTGCATGGGGTTATTATTAGAGTCTTATACCGAAGTTCTAGTTTAGAGTTCACTATTTTATTGTGCTTGGATTCTTATCTCCAAGTTCCTATCTGGTTTACACCACTATATTGCTCATGGAGTCTTATCATTAAGGTGTCGATTATAACTTGCTTCTTGAATGAGATTTAATCAAATTGCAACAAGGTTGTATTATCACCTAAATTTTATTTTTCATGGGAATTAAAGGAAATTTAAGCTTAAAAGTGGCCTCCTCAAGAAAAATAGTAAAGTAATAGTTAAAATAATAAAATAAGATTTATGAATTTTGGAGGGAAAAGAAGAATTTATTGCATTTTTGGATCATATCCTTATAGATTTACTCAAATTTCAAGTGTAGACACTAGTTGGATCCATAATTAAATTCCACATCTAAAAAGTACCTATTATGCATACTTCTTATAAGACCCACATTGATAAAAATTGAAGATAAATTAAAAAAGTTTGTTAAACACACTTTTTAAATGTATCTTCATTTTTTTTTTTATCAATGTGGGTTTTCTCAAAAGTATGCATAATGGGTAATCATTGGATGTGTAATTTAATTCGTGTCCAATGAGTGTCTACACTTAAAATTTGAGTAAACCTATAAGGATTAATCCAAAAATACAATTAATTTTTTTTTCTTCTTTTACCTAAACAATATTTACCTTACCTCTTTTCAAATTTAAGGGATTTTGATTGGTTTACATATTATAACATGGAAAATTGCATGGGAGATTTTAGGCTAAATTTTCCTTTAATGATCATTTCTCCATCATTCCACCCATGTCACAACATTCAATTCCCATGAGATATACTCAAAAATTTCAAATCATAAATTTTTAGTTTCCAAAATGTGCTTGATTCACATGCCAAATACCATAAACATTAGAATTTTAGTCATGTTTTTTGGCTCCTTATATATGGTGATATTTTGTCATGGTGGCTTCTATTTCACACCCCATTCCAGCACTCTACCTGCAATCTGCTTACCCTTACTTGTTGTTTTCCTTATTTACTTGAATTCCACTATAGGCAGTCTCAACTGAAGTCTTTTCAAGGAGTCTAACTGGCTTTCAACATACCTACTATCAAAATATTGAAAAATCTCTGAAATGGTGTCAACCTCACATATTAGTGACATATCTACCAATTTAGTTGCTTAGTTTCCATGAAATTTCATAAAGCACATTTGCATTATGTATCAAATTACATATTTAAACAATGCCTTCATAATATTTTTAAAATAAAATATATATCAACCAAGCATAGTTTTCAATTAAGGGAACTCCTTTCTCAAGCCATTTTTGAAAAAATAACATCATAGTCCTATGGGTTCATATTGATCTAGTCAAGCCCCCTTCACTAATATTTTATCCACATATTCCCTCTAGTGTAGTTCTATAATGTAGACTTCCAATGCTCATTAGTAATCTCATCACATGACTAAACATAGAAATTTTATTAAACATATAAATAAGTTTTCTCAAATTTTTATCATGCTTTGAACCAAAATTTATCTCTTCTAATAGATATGGGGCCACTTCCCCCTTCCATTCACATGCATATTAATAATCTACACACACACATTATTGGTTAGTCAATTAATTCATGCATGAGATATGAAATTTCAATTTTACATCATGTCAAATAGATATTTAGATATTTGGAACAAACTAAACTTTCTCATGCTCAGTATGTCTTGTAATTTAGTGTAAAAATTGATTTTACTTATCCAAAATCTTTCCTCTACATTTAATTTAGAAATAGAAATTAACATACTATCACATGCACACATTTTTTTAGAGTCTTTCATAAGGTCTATAACGACCTTAAATGTGTAAAAAATCTAAATAGATAAAAAGGAATCCTTGCACTTTCATTCCCTGCAAGTATATTACTTTATCTATACACCATTAGTAAATGAATTTTATTATTATGGAAACTTTAGTATACTAATTATCTCTTAGGGATTCTCCCTCATATCTCTTCACCACAACACCAAAGGAGGGTGTCTTAACCTTCCTAACTTCTCTAGAAACCATCCAACTCCAACTGGGTTCTACAACCACTAATAGGGGTTCTCCCCATTGGTCTTCTATTGATTTACCTACCCCTAAGCATGCATGTTTGATTTTTTAATTATGGAAGTTTTTTAGACATCCAAATTTTCCTTTCCCTCATTCTTCTTATCAGGGTAGTAATTATGCATGTATTTATCTTTACAATGAAAACATTTCAAATATTCCTCTTTCAGCTACTTCCTTCTACATCAATGGTTGTTGTTTCATGTTCCTAGATTTTACATGGGATATCCTTCCTTTCTTTTTTCGTGAGAGAATTCATAGATCATATGGTTTCCTCCACAACCCCATCATTTCAATGGTATTTCCTTCTTCACTTATGATGATTTTCCTTGATCTTATCATTACGAAACCCTTCCATATGTCCATAAGTTGGTCCATGTTGCATCAACCTTTGTACGTATGACATATTTTGTAGAAAAAACATATTTAGCTTTTTCTGTGCTTCTTTCATTCTAATGTATTTTATTTTATTGTTTTTAACTCTTCAACTCAACTCTCAAGCTTCTCCATTCCATTAGGGGAAATTTCTTCTAACTCTTTTCCAACAAATTAATGGCAGCCATAGCTAAAATAATTCAATTTCTAAAATAATAATAATAATAATTATTTACCTTTTAGTATGAGGAAGAAATGCAATTTCTTCACTACTTAATATGGAAATGACAAGAAATAGTGTTATTTCTATTACATTATGTGTAATTCATTCTATGTTCGTACATGTGGTATTTAAAATAAAAATATATTAATAACAAAAGATATTTTACCGTGAATGATAAATAAAATATTTCAATGTCCATATTAAATAGAGAAAAATAAAGTAATTTAAATTAAAAAATTTCTAATATTTCCATTTTCAATAACTTCCATAACTAGAGAGATGTGTAATTTATTTTATTTCTAATATGGAGTTGATAAATAATATTGTAAACATATTAATAACAAATATAATTTTAATGTAGATTATAAATAAAATAATTCAAAACCGTTAACATTGAACATTAGAGAGAGAATTCTTATTCCATTAACAATTTTTTTCTATTCCAATGTATGAGTGATATTTGTTATATTTTCAATGCTTAATATGGATTTGATATGTAATATTTTATAAAATAATAATAATACAAATAATAAAACGTATGGATACAAGAAAAAAATATGAGGGGATATGTTTTAACATTTTAATGTGGAGAATGTGAATTATAAAAAAAATATTTCAATGTCAACTACATATATACTATACTAACGTAGATCCAACTTAACTCGAACTCTACCAAATATATTTTATTTATAACTTGTAATATAATTTTTTAAACATTGTTGCAAAGGATTTAAGTCACTAGTTCAACCTTATATAATTCTATTAAAAATATATATAAGAAGTTTATCCAAAATTTAATAAACATTTATTGCTTTAAGTGTCAAGCATAAATATTTAGTAAATAAATTGGCAATGTTCAGGTGATTTCCACCTAATTGTGGGTAGTCTAGTGAGGACACCAACCCCCACACGGGGAAGTAAGAAAATAAGATTCTAAATTTATACTAAGTAGTAGAGAAAATTCTTAGGCACCCACATTATCTTCCCCAATTAACACAAACATTAATTTCTTCTTCGCTATATAGCACCTTAGAAAGCCCCCCGCTGAGTGCTTTTCAATTTTCACATATAAAGGTCCAATATAATACTTCATAAATTTTGTAGATTTCTCATATATAGGCCAATATACTTTATAAATTATGTGTATTTACCTTAGTTTTACTAATGGATCATTTTCATGGTTAGTTGATTTTATGGTATAGCAGTTTTAATTTTTCCTTTCATTTTCCTCCAAAACTTCTTCCTCGCTTTTTTTCTTATAGCCCTTCTAATTTCCTTCTCTCCTCCAATTTGAATTTCTCATGCATGGTTTCTACCGAATGAGTTCCCCATCACTTCTCTCTAGTTCTGAGATTGTAGAGAACACAATTTAATATTTTTTTTGGAAGCGATGGCTTAGATTAAGGGATTCATTTCCTTCACTCCTAATAATAAATTTCACCATAGAAAACCAAAATTTGAAAATAATAGAAGATTATATGTAATATAATATATCCCTATTTCCCATCATCTTTCACCTAATATGGTAGCATCGCTCCTTTAGGAACTCATCTTTTAAGGGTCTTGGTTCTTTTTTTTAATTATATATAGAAATACAAATATTTACAATAATCACAAGACCATGGTATGTCTACCTCATGGTGTTAGTGTAAGATAAATAAAATATCCACTCAAAATATTTAACAAGTTGATTATATTTTCAAGGAGTAAAATTGGGGTATAAACAATATAGATCCATCTTAACAACATATCTAGTAGAGTGGAGAGGGATCAAATCACTTGAGGTGCAAGCAATTTTTATAGCACAAAACATAAAAAAAATTCACCTCCAAAGTGTCAGATCCTCGGGTACAAAACAAATAGCAATAATTTACCAAGAAATTATAGCCTAAAAAATAATACCAATCCAAAAATGTTAAAGAAATTTGTTGCAACAAACATAAAGGTAACATATATAGCTTTTTACGAAGGATAAATTAAGGTTCAAGGATAGCTCTTTATGGTATAGACCTTGAGTATCATATAGTATAAAAATGTTTGTCAACCTTATGAATTCCACCCAGTGTTGAATGTAGCACTACAATTGACACCTAACAATTTTTATATTTGTTTTTAACTATGGTTATTCATACCCTAGTTAAGTTGGGAATTTCCTAGAGACTACTTCTCAATCCTACACTTGGAAAAAGAGTCCTTGAGATTGGGGTATAATATAAGGTCCTCCGCCCAAGTTGATGGATCCACGGTGGAAAATGATAGTTAGAGTTACATGGTAGGTAACCCTATACTCTTCAACTGAAAATGGTGTTTCTATTTTAGCTATTATTTGTCTTCCATGATGTTAGTATAGATCCATATGTACTGTAGTTTCACAAGGAACTCTGTGGATAAGGTTTTACATTGAATTTAGGTGGGTTGTTTCCTCAAATTTCCTTCGTATTTCCTCGCTTCTCTTCCTTCCTTTTAATATGTTCGATATATACTATTTATCCCTTGTCCTCCAATCACAAGGTACCAACATGTGTTGTTGTTGTTTCCATACTACATCAAGTCTCATAAAGTCATACTAAGGTTTTTGCAATTCCGTTTCATAGTTATGGTTGCATTTTATCTCTTCTTTACCAAAGTTGTTATACTCTCTTTGTTAGTGTGAATTATAATCACAAGCGTACAAAAAAATTTCACTTTAGCTCTACATAACAAACAACCCTAACATTAAATATGGCCGTCAATTTCCTTAGATCTGTAGATAGTGATCAGAACAAATGATACAAAAATGTATATCTATGCATTTAAAGACATTAAATAATAAATAATAAGAAATAATTGCTCCATGCATCCAGTGAACAAGAAAATAATTTTTAAATAATTTTTTTTATTATGACACCTGGGAAGCGAACATATAAAGATGTTACCAGTCCCCCTCAATGGGATGTATTCTTGTGTGTCCTCAGCGCTTAAGATCTAAGATCTCTCTCTATTGATGGAGCAAAAAACCCAGACAACATGGAACTCAAAGGGAGCTCACAAGAAAAAAGTAGAAAAATATGACAATGATGGTAGGATCAAAGTCAGACCAAAAGTATAGATCAAGAATGATCTCTAGGAAACAAAAGGTTGTGAATTAATGGAAAAAATCTTCTATTTATAATAAGATATTGAGCTAGTCTAGATATTGTTGCATAATTAAAATATTATTAACCAAATCTAGATCCAACTTTTATGGAATATTTTATTATTTTTTGTTAGAGGGAAAAGGAATTTGAATTTGGTCAAATCCCTTTATTTAGAAATAATAAATAAATAAATGATTTTTTTATTATTTTAAGAATGTGGTTAAGGAATAATTAAATAAATAATTATTTATTCAATTATTTATAAATGATTTAGCCAAATTTAATAAGGAATATTATTAAATAATGTTTTAAATAATTATTCCTTGGAAATTAATAAGATAAATAATGATTTATCTAATTAATTTTCATATTTTGGGTTAAATATGACCAGGAATATTAATTAAATAGTGGTTGAATTAATTATCACTTGAGGAAAATCAAACAAATAAGGATTTATTCAATTGTTTCTCATGGGGTTTCCTATTTAGACCAAAAATAACTTACTAAAGTATGGGTTATTCAATTATTTTTCATAGTGAGAGAAATTTTTCTATGGTAAAATTGGTCTTACATGGTGTACTTTAGTCCATCTAATAGTAACAAGTTACATTACCAAAAATTTGTGTAATAGATTTCCCCGCAACATGTGAGCGTTAGGAGGTAATCGTATGACCGAAGTACATTGTAAGAACACAATCGCTAGACACCAAAGGGGAGTGACAGAGAGAGAAATATAAGGTGGACTGAAGTGCGAGAGGGAAAGTCCCTGAGGAGGTGAGACTTATAGGTATGACAAGTTTATTTTATGAGTGACTACCTATTCTACATGAGGTGGGGGAGGCATACCTATGCTTGTCGAGATAAAAAAGTACAAAGAATAATGTTGTTTCCAACAAACATGGGACTGAACTATATAGTACATTCTGGCATAAACATGGGCCAGATAAAAAACATGATAATGGATGCCACATACATATTTTTCTTGGGACAATAGCCATGAGTTATACAATAATATCTAAGTACATGAGATATAACTAGAACCAAAGAGGCCCTGTAAAATGGGAAAGGGCTCCAAAAATCTGAATGATACATGCAAGCTAAAAAGTAGCTGCAAGTGGCTGAGGCTGGAACCATCAAATATATAGAGTTTCATCGAAGGCTATAGCAGAGATGTCATCTAGGCATGTGGGGGGATACTTGAAGGGACACCCCCTCATGAGGTCTGAAACTTCTAACACACACCCATGAATCACTGGTACAATTTGCTGCAACATTGAACCATCAAGTATACGGATCTCGATGATCCCATAGGGAGCTTGAAGTGAGAAAAAATCAAGTGAAAGGGAAATAAAGGGTCCATTTTCTTGATTCGAGGCACCGAACAAGAGTGGAAGCTAGAAGAAAGGTACACCACCCTCTAGACCTGTCTTCTGGAATGAATAAGATGATGTCTAGAGAAGGAGGCCCGCCATAGATGAGATAATGAGGAATCCTCAACTAAGGAATGAGATATAATAGTGGAGAGAATGATAGACTGACAACAAGAATGCTGGTGGAATGGGGTTATTGAGTAGCGGGTTGATGACTTCAATTGTAAGAGCATAAAGGGCATGGATGACCTAGCAGCTACTGACTCGACTCCAGAGGGGATAGGGGACAGTATGACTGGGGGCCAAAATGTTCGATACGAGAGAGGTAGAAATATATGAAGAATGGAAGACAATGATGGGAGACAAAAGGAACTTGGGACAGACTCCATGGATGCGATGCTCACTCAACTCAGATGCTCTAAACAAGGGCGATTCGATGATGCTGGCATAGAGAATGGGCCCGGTGGCGACAATAAAACATGAGCACAAGATGGTTACTCATGATGAAAATCAACACGAGCATGGAAACGTATGAAGGAAAAGTGGTGACCCAAGTACAAGTGGCACAAGTGAAGAAATTTGATTTTGAGAAGCGATGAAGCAACCCTTCTTGAAAAAAATGCGTCCAGGTGAAGTATCAAATAACCAAAAATGAAAGGATACCCATTTTACTGCTCGATGAGATATTTCCAATGGTTCTGATGGTTTTTCAAACCGAGCTACGGTTTGGTCACAGTTTTCGAATGAAAAAATCTGGGGTTTCTCCTTTAATAAGGAATTTTCCCTCCAATTTGATTTGTTTGCAAGTGTAGCTGTGGTGAATGTACAAAGGAGAAAAGGACCTAAATCTTGCAGTGATCATAGCAAACAAACCAACCATTGGAATCAAGATCTGTGAATTTCGGGTAGGTGACCTTACTTGTCTAAAAGTGGCCTTAATGCTTCTTGGAAGGATGGTCCTGGTGAAGAATCAAGGTAAGAAAAGAATACGAGAATGAACTGCTAGAGAAGGTCTAGAATCATCCCCACCCACCAAGTAAAATAGAGGGACCAAGTTGTAAGTATGGTATCAAACAAAGTAGAATATTTGAAGATAGGGTACCAAACATCTACGATATATGGCTCTCCGGAGAGGTTGGTAGGTTAAACTATCCAAGGAATGGGAGGACAATTGACCATACCTATATTGATGGGGTCTTGGACAAGACTTATGGTAATCATATGAGAAGATGACCAGGGGTGTCATCATGACCCCAAGCATGGGATACTGCCCCCAAGCATATGTGGGGGAGGGGACTGATTTGGATTGCAGAGGTGGGAATGATGCCCCTAGATAGAGGATTTTTTGGAGCACCATAATGTTCCAAGTGCTGAAATAATGGATTCAAGCCTTTAGTATCATAGGAACTAAATCCTCAAGAGGATTATGAGAAGGTATAGGGACATAGGTGCCACCAAGCATGTTATGGTCATGCCAAATGTATTTAGAAAAAGTGGAATCTAAACACATTTTTATGATGTGCTTCGTCATTTCTTTATGTTATGTTTACCTTCTATGGGAAGAATGGATAGATGTAGTTCAAGACAGGGAATGGAGGATTGCCAATCTCTTTTGGTACTGCATATATGAAGTAAATGGACTAAATTTATGGGTTCACATACATGGTGTCATATCCCAAATAGTGTATTTGGATATAATGAACTGGTGCTCACCTAGAAAACACACATGTTGGTCAATAACAATGTCTAAGGGACTGAGTTGTTGATGTAAGATGAAGGAATGATGAGGGGGATCATCCCTAGAGTGATATGAAGTGATATGGGACTCTAGAGGTTCTTATAAATGGGGAAGAATAATGGTACTAGAGTCGACACAATTAGATGCACTAGGAGGGTTGGGGAGAATTTCTTCTCCTACAATCTCAAATATGGGTGCCCCCTTAACCAAACATTAGGTGTCAATGTAATGGCCACAAGGTGTATGTGGTTCAAATACATGGTGTCGATGTAAGGGGGATAGATAAACTCAGTGGTGTTAAATACTTCCATAATTTCATCATGGCAATAAAAGATGGGGTGAATGCTCGAAGAAAGACCACGTGGTCTGGAGAATCTACCGGACTCATCATTAGGAGAAGTGAGGGTCACATGCACATCGTCACAGAGGGTGACAGATTAACAAGTAGATGAAGTATCGACTAATGTTGAGCCCAAGGTGATCACTGAAGGGAGGTCAGGCAAAATAGAAGGGGAAGCCCTAGAGGGGTCTTCCACTGTGGATCTCATAGATAATGAAAGGTAGAGGATAGTGGTCGAAGACTCTGTCATCTTGACATTGGGAGGGGGAATGTCAATGGGAGTGGATTTGTCATCTACTTCTGCCGAAGCATAACACACAAGTAAAGGAGAGACAGACTCATTGTGGATGGCCTCGTATTGGTGAACTAGCTCCAAAGAGGTGCAGTAGTATGCAAGGCAAGGACCGAGGTGGGTATAGTGGCCCTGAAGATCACATAAAGCACAGGGGTGGTTTGTGTGCACAATCTTGAGTTTATTGGTTGAAGTTGGTAAAGTAACATGGACTTCTGGTACATCAGACTCAAGAAACGCTATGTTGACCATGGGCTTGATACGAGGCAATTCGGGACAATTATGGGTGGCATGACCGACAACATCACATAAAGCACATGGAGGTATATGCTTTGGAGGCTAAGGAGGAGGAGGGGTTGTCTGGGCAGCCTTGTCCTTAGGTTTATTTTTGCAGGCTTTGCTCCCCTCACTCGAGGCTTTCGCAACATCAGTATGTTAGGTTCCTGTTGAGGTGGTTGGGGCACAGAAGCAAAGGGAAGGGTCATGGCAACCGGTTGGACTAGGGTCAAAGAAGTGTAAGCTTTGGGATGACCAAGGGGTTATTGTATGGGAGATCAATGTACCAAACCGGGATCCTGAGGGTCATGTTGGGAAGAGACAAGGTACCAAAAAAACTCCAACAGGGAGAGCAAGAAATAGTATCTGACCGAAGGGCTGATGGCCAGGCGAAATAACACCTTGATGGTTAAAGCCAGGGGTAATCGTTCCAGGAAGAAAGAGATGTTCAGACACACCACCTACAGATCAAGGGCCTTGACAAGGAGGACCTGAAGGCTAAGTAGAAGTACTATGAGCAGGTTGCAAAGGGCAAGGTTGTTGGCTAGTCAAAATAGACCATTTAAAGTCGGACCAAGATCATTGCATGATGCAAACATTCGACGAGCTAGGGTTAGAGATAGGAGGGGGAGACTAGGGAATGAAACAAGAAAAGAGGAATCTTTATAGACTTTGAGTGAGACACTGGTCGGAGGTTGGACTATTTGTTTATTGGCCACCGAAGAAATAATGGACTCTAGAGAGGTCTCAGACTTCAGTTCGTAATATGTCAGCTAATATATAGTGACATTATTTTCGTTGTGAGGAAATAAGATCTTACGGTGAACCGCATATGGGACAAAAAACATCACATAAGTGTAGCTATGACCCAATATAATTTTGTAGTCTAAGAGGGTATCAATGAATTCAACGTCAACACAAATAGTCTTGCCCGCAAGAGTAATAGGAGAATTGTAAAATATTCCACGGGGCTAGGAAGAGTGGCCATCCTATGCATGAAAGGTGATAGTGGAAGCAGATAACTCAGGGGATCCAAGGTGCTTCTAAATAGAAGAAGAAATTATGTAGGTGGATGCCCCCTCGTCAATGATACATCAGGAGACGCTGGCATTTCGGATCTTGACAGGGATTTGGAAGGTGAAGGATGCAGGAAGGGGGGGATTCTCTGACTTGTCAACATCGAATACAATGAAACGATCATCTGAAGGATCCACAATTCCCGTACCAATTAGTATATATTTTCGTTATGAAGGGAATGACTGGAGTACTTCTAGCATTGACATGGTGACAAGTGATTGTGCCAAGTCATTTACTATACTGTAGGAGTAGGTGGCTTTACCAGAAGCAGCATTTCGACGTAATGGTCCCTTGGGGATCTTGGTATGAACCTCTTTCTTAAGCCGAGGGATCTGTAAAGGACCATTGGGTGTCGATAGAGGCTTTGTGGGACCTGAATACTGGAGCTTAGTTGCGGACATAGTGGGAGGCTTAGTGTACTGGCGTGACCAAATCTGAAGGTTGAGATTAGCTGTATCAGCCTGGTCATGTTGCATCATAAGGATTTGGTAATTACAGGTACTAGACGGAGGAGTTTGAGTGGCCACCTAACCTTAAGGGGGTTGGGAAGCCACATATCCATGCTGGGGGAAAGGATTGGTAAACACGGTCGGTTGAGTAGGTACAACATTACGAGGAACTGAAGTAGAGGCTTGCTGTCCTTGAGATGCTTCTTGAGCTTCCCACAGTTGACGCATCTGAGGTAAAAGGGGAAAATCATGGGTATAATGACCATGGAAACTCCAACAAGAAAAAGGATTATTCGTGTGAAGAGGCATGTTCTGATTGGGTTTATCGCCCTATTGTTGGGTTGTAGTGTTAGGTATATTCCCTTGGGGATTGTTTCCTAGATTACCTAGAGCTTGACAAGCCCTGGGAGGCAGAGTTGCTTGTGCTGGAAGATCTGGAGCACCTGGCTGCTGATATAGATAATAAGGAGGTTGAGAAAAATTGGGGTAAACCAGGCTCTGGAATCAGAAGATGTGGTTGGGCAAAGGCGTGAGGCATGCCCTATACTGGATACATGCTGTTGGGAATGAGAAAAATACTAGAGGAGATAGCCCCTCCCTGAGGGAAAACGTAAACCAAAGGAGGATGAGTGTACGGACGTGAAAGTGATCCTAAAATAAACTGAGGATGAAGGCTTTGGAGTCTCCAGGATGAAAGCCTTAGGGCACAATGATGGAAAAAAGACACAGAACCCAATAAGGAAGAGAGGCAAACAAGGGCAGGAAGGTGCAGGATCAACTGATTACAATGTTTAAGTCTTGGCCTGATGGTGTAAACCAGGCGCTCTTCACTTAGGGTGTGCATGTATGTGATAAGTGTGTTAAATCTAATTAAGCCTAGATGCGTGTAGAGAAAATAGAAAAAATATGATGTATAACTGTAAATAAAACTGAAAATGAATGTAAAGGAAACTGAATGCAACAATAAAATGAACAGCTAAAGATGCATCAATTTTAACCCAAGGAGGAGGGCTTCCCAATAACTAGTTTATGGGCGGGCGAAATTTAGTCAAAACACACAAAATGGCCAATGGATCTAAGACTGGGAGGGAAAAGGATCTAAAGGTTAGATCTACTGGAAAGAGGTGCAAAAAAGAACAAAAAAACAAAGGGAAAAATGCTAAAAAAATAGGTGGTGAAAGGCTACAACCTAAAGGAAAACAGAGTGGACCCTAAAGGAGGACCCAAAAAAACTAAAAAGAGATGTTTTGGATGGATAAATAACTGATCTGAAATGGATCTGAAAGTGCAGGTTCAGATTTGAAAAATAGTTGAAAAACACTGAAATCTCAGAGGACCTACTTCAGCTAAACTCCTCTTCAAAGGTGGAACTACATTGAAGCCCTAAGGGGCTTGGTTCCTACTTCAAAATTTAAAATTTAGCAAGTACAGGTCTAAGATGGGTGAAGAGGGAGGTCAGAAAACCCTGAACAGTGCCCCAGAAAAACCCATAAAAATTGCAGCAAAAATCCTGCAACATGTACAAGTCACAGGTTCTGACATGTTTTCCGCTACTTGAGAGGCGAGGTCATAGTTTGTGGGCCAAAAAGTGTGACTTTCACTTCTAGCTATCTCTGGAGCAGGTTTCAGAAAAAAGTGTCTTCTCTGCTGTGGCTGATAACTGTTGCCTGCGCAAGAGGCCCAAAATCACACATAAGTTATAATTTTTACTATTTTAGGGTTAAAAAGGTTAAAAACGCCATCAATATATTAAAAATAAGAAGTTAAATAAAAATCCTAGGGGTTGAAGCAGCTGGTCTTGTAGGGATCTAAAAAACGATAGTGGTCATAGTTATATACTCTTGTGGAGTCGCTAGTTGTTAGTGTGAATTCTAATCGCAAGCGTAAAAAAAAAGCTCACTTTAGCTGTGCATAAAAACCAGCCCTAACATCAAAGATGGATGTCAATTTCCTTAGATCTGCAGTTAGGGATCAAAATAAATTCTATAGAAATCCAGATCTATGTAGTTAAAGACATTAAACAACAAATAATAAGAAAGAGCTGCTTCATGCATCCAATGAACAAGACAAGAATTTTTAAATAATTTCTTGTATTATGACACCTGGGAAGGGAACATGGAAAGATGTTACCATTCCCCCTCAATGGGATGGGTTCTTGTATGTCCTCAGTGCTTCAGATCTAAGATCTCTCTCTCTTGATGGTGCAAAAATCCAGACAAAATGGAACTCAAAGGGAACTCACAAGCAAAAAGTAGAAAAATATGAAAATGATGGGCTGGTCAAAGTCAAACCAAAATTATAAATCAAGAGTGATCTCTAGACAAAAAAAAGGTAGTGAATGAATGGAAAAACCTTTCTATTTATAACAAAATATTGAGTTAGTCTAGATATTTGTGCATAATTAAAATATTATTAACCAAATCTAGATCCAAATTTTATGGAATATTTTATTATTTTGTTGGAGGGAAAAGGAATTTGAATTTGGTCAAATCCCTTTATTTAGAAATAATAAATAAATAAATGATTTATTTATTATTTTAAGAATGTGATTAAGGAATAATTAAATAAATAATGACTTATTCAATTATTTATAAATGATTTAGTCAAATTTAACAAGGAATATTATTAAATAATGTTTTATATAATTATTCCTTAGAAAATAATAAGATAAATAATGATTTATCTAATTAATATTCCTGTTTTGGGTTAAATATGACCAGGAATATTAACTGAATAGTGGTTTAATTAATTATCCCTTGAGGAAAATCAAACAAATAAAGATTTATTCAATTATTCCTCATGGGGTTTCCTATTTAGACCAGAAATAACTTAATAAACTATGGATTATTAAACTATTTTTCATAGTGAGAGAAATTTTAGTACTGTAAAATTGGTCTTACATGGTGTACTTTATTCCATCTAATAGTATCAGGTTAGATGACCAAAAATTTGTGTAACCACTCCTCTCAACCAATATGATAGTTTAGGGTTCATAATTTTCGAGGGTTTGTTTTCCTAGAACTAAGGGTTCACTAAGTGGACTTGTTTTTTTGATAAACGACAAAATGTGTAAAGGGTTTATTCTAATCGTCACATTTTTTTTATTTTGATAAACTATAGGAAACTGCCTAATTTCTGGAAAAAGTTGTCCCCTTGTCGATTATTTTAAGTTGTATGCATATATGTAAATTGGTTTCATGGCATGCGACCATTGCATTTTCTCCACCTATAATATGGTTAATTATATATCTAAACAAAATTATTGGTTCAAATTTTCCTTTAGACTGTTATCGACCCTCCGGGTTTTATTAAAATAATTACTTTTTTTTACTGAATCTTCAATAAGTTTTGTAATTTCCATTTTATAACAATTATTTTGTTTTATTATTAATAATTTATAGATGTTGAAGTTCCAATAATAAAATTTCGTGGAATAGTAATATCTGAGTTACGCTTGACTCGTTTTTACTCTTACGGATCTTTATAGAAGTCATTATCTATATTCAACTACTAGTCTTCTACAAGACTTTTGTGGACAAGCAGACTGTCTTGAGCATATGAAGTCACTCAGAGGATAGGGGCACTATCTCGAGGATCTCGATAAGACTTAGTCAGGAGACTAACTACAAGTACCTTTTGGGTGAGAGAATTAAGGGCTTTTCAACAAGTAATAGCTACAACTTATTTCTAATGTTGTTCCCCTTATCCATTGTCTCCGTAGAAAGTTTTGTCACAACTTACCTCTAGTTTGTCACTCAATCAAACAAAATAGTCTTCATTAAACCCCTAGGCATGGTTTTTTGTGATTGTAATTACTTATGCATACTATTAAAATATTATTCAGAAAATATCAGAAATATCAACTAATACTAAGGAAACAATAAATAGTAAACCCTAAGCACACAAAAAAATGCAAAACTCATATGTAATTTTGACAGATCCCACACAATCAAGTAGAGGGTGATGCTTTTCCTCCCTACCAACGAGATCAGTATCAACAATACATATCCCCCCGAGATCTTCTCAGAAGTAGGGTTTTCCTCCATATATAGTACTACACCAAGGATTTCTTCCGACTATCTAGTTATAACCAGACATAGTCGTGAGTAACTTTTCTGTCACTGAACCCACCTTGCCAACGAGCATGAAATTATATCCTCTACCTTGCATTTTTTATCCTTATGTCACCTCAGGTTCCTTGTACCCTCTCAGTTTTCCTTTTTCTAAAGTTTTTATTTTTCAAGGACAAGTTATGGGCAAGTAACCTCCTAGCCCATAATTTTCTAACTACTAAGACATGTGAGGCTGATTAGACATTATTGTTTGACTATACCTTGTGCATAATGAAATAAAAATAAAATTAATAATTTTTCCTAATTATTGTTTGACATTTTTAAGTTCTACCACATGTCGTAATGTTTTTTTACTAGGGGATACTACATCTTCCCCCTCTCGAGCTAAACACTACTCTAGTGTCTCCACATCCTCAAAACAAGCTTGGGTACCCTTTCATCATAAATTTTACTTCCTCCCAGGTTGCCTCTTCTGGGCTAAAGTGTCTCCACTACACTTTAACCTGTGTGATAACTCGCTTCCACAGTGTTACTTCACTTTGATCGAGTATATGAAGGGGTTCGACCAAGAACGTGTCGTCTGGTTCAACTTGTAATCACAATTATGATTTAACATTTAGATTTTTTTTAATCAATTAGTCAATCCATAGCACATTATAATATGTATACTTCTTGTAGACTAAGTTACCATATATATTTCCAAATGATAACATTCTTAGGATCATATATGTATATTTTTAACAGAGAAACATGAAAGACATTATGAAAAAAATACGAAAAGGTATGCACTACCAAGGAGCTAGCTTTGCACTCCCTGACCAGCATAAAGTTTTCTTATTAGGTTTCACTCATACATACACATGGCCCCCAACATGAAATTATTGATAAATTCTCTTTTTATCATCATAGGTTTTTGTGTGTCCTGGGAAGCTTTCAAATTCAACCTTACTTTTCTTACAGATTCTTCCATTTCTTCCAACATATCAATGACCAACGTTAATTTTTCTTTGGTACCACTCCAATTCATAGGTGTCCTACATTTATGTCCATATATAACCTCAAATAGGGTCATCTTTAGGGAAGCGTGATAAAATTTATTGTAGGAAAATTCTACAAAGTGTATATAGTCCTCCCACTTCATTTCTTGCTACATCACATACATTCGTGGCATATCCTAAATCAATTGGTTCACTCTTTCATTCTACCTATTGGTTTAAGGGTGCTATGCACTACTAAACTTCACTTGAGTGCATAATCCTTCGAAAAAATGTTTCCAAAATATAGATGTAAACTTGTCATCCCTATCATAAATTTCCACCTTTGGTATTTCATGCAATCTGAAAATCTCTTTCATAAACATATTATCAATTTTAATTGTATTAAAGGTAGATTGCACTAGAATGAAATGAGCAGACTCACGTAGATTTTCTACTACCACCATTCTGGTGTCATTTTTTTTATTGGTCTTAGGTAGGCTAGTAATAAAATCTAGCATAATGATCTCCCACTTTCGTTCTAGTTTAGTTAGTGGATAGAGTAATCTGGCTGGGTAATGATGTTGGATTTTCACTTTTTGCAATTCCAAGCACCTGACTAAATATTCAACTGCTTCTTTTTTCATACATGGCTATAAGTACTCCTTTCTCAAGGTAGTAATCATTTTTTGGTAGCTGATATGAGTTACATAAGGACATTTATGACACTCATTTAGAGTTAACTAGTTAAAGATTTATTTATTAGGAATATATATTTTGTTTTGATAAATAAATAATTCTCTTTATTTACCTCATACCCCAATTGTCTTTCGTTGTTGTCTGGATTCTATTCTTGCTGCTACAAAAATTGGTATTCAAGATACTTTTGAGCATCTTCTTTGATCTTCTTTTTTTAAAGAAATTTTTCTAGGTCCCTATGTTACTAGTATGGTCCCTTATTGTTCTTAGTGTAACCCGCTTATTGTTATTGTTGTACCCTTGTAACCCCCATATTGTTATTATTGTACCCTTACATTATTATTGTTAGGTCGGCTAGGATTACATTGTGCCCCCATGGAATCCTATATATACACTACAAGAAAAAAGGACATTGGTGAGGGGCGAAAATGGTCACCATAAGCTCATTGGTGAGGGTCAAAAGAGCTTTCGTCACCAAAAATTGAACATCACCAAAGGTGGCATCGCCGAAAGTATAAGTGTTGCGGTGGCATTCAAGGTCCGTCACCAATAATGATTTATAGTGACGGATAGTGACCGTCACCATTTCATATGAGCAATGGTGACGGACAATCACCTCTGTCACCAAAGGTGGCGTCGCCAAAAGTATGTGTTGTGGTGACATTCAAGGTCCGTCACGAATATTTATTATAATGACAGATAGTGATCATCACCATTTCATATGAACAACAATGATTTTTTGTGATGGACCTTTCATGGCCGTCACTACTAGTGCATATATATGGCGACGTTCATTGACCATCACCATAAACTCATTCGTGACATCAAGGTCCGTCACAAATAATGACTATAATGACAAACAATGACCCTCACCATTTCATATCAACAACAAAGATTTATGGTGACGAACCTTTAATGGTCTTCACTATTGATGCGTATATATGGTGGCATTCGTTGACTGTCACCATTTCATATTTTGGTGAGGGTCGAAAAATATGACCATAAGCTCATTGGTGATGGTCAAAAGAGCATCTGTCATTCCTTATGAATATAAGGGCACGATGGAATTGAACCACCAACCTCCTGCTTGTAAATCAGGTGCTCTTCCCTTGAGCTAGCACCCTTTAAAGAATTAGCATTTAAACTGAAAATTTCCCCTAAAGGTGCAAAGACACACCAAAGGAATAGAAAATCTAGGAAAATCAAAAGTTTCTAGAAATAATATGTTCAATATACATAATAAAAAGACAATAAGAATAAATTTTGATATAATCTAACAAAGCATGTCTTACGTAGGAGAATAACTGAAAAGCACAACTAGAAATTTGAATCACAACATAACAATATAAAAGAACATGCAACAAGAAAGGAACAACTCCACAGTTTGAGAAATATGAACAATCCATGGGTTTGTTCTTATATATTGATATAGATAACTAAATAGAAATCTAGATTTATGAAATTCAAGTATCACGCAAGAATGTCTTGAACAAATATCAATATGTAAAATAGTATTTTTTTGCATTTGGATTTACCTAGCAGAACCTCAGGAAAAAGTTTCCATAGAAATGGCTAATAAACATAACAACATGGACCTCAAGAGAAATTGTGCAGGGGATAAAATATGAAGGTAAAGAACTAGAGAAGTATTAAAAGCAAATGATGAAAAGCATATCTAGAAAGAACTAAGAACCCTCTGAAGTAAACCACCCATTTATTATCGTGACTAGTACACTTGAAAAAAAAATTTATAATAAATTATGAATTATTACACCAAAAAACAGTGAATTTTTCCACTAAAATACAGTTTCAAATTAATCACTAGCATGACACTAACTTCTCCACAAAAATAGGGAAGTTTCAAGACAATGTATAATAGCTTTCATGGAAATCGTGTTGATAAAACCTTCCAAGGAATAAGACCACAGCAATGAAAAACAGTGTCATCATAATTAATACTATCAAAGAGTGGTCAATAGCAAAAGTGAATTGACAGACCTTCATAACTTGCATTGGCTCCTTATCCTTCATCCAACCCTAAAATTTTAGACCAAGGTTAACATTTTGAAGGAAAATTAAAAAAAGTCACATGATCTTGTGAAATAAGATTTTTATCACTACCATTAACTATAATGCAATATTTTTTCACAAACAAAGAATCCTTGTCTAAAGTGAAGTAGTTAGTGATGATTAAGACTAATTGTGGGCTTAGAATTGTTTTTCCATTTTTTTTGAATTGTTAGAATTATTGTACTTAGTAGCAGAGGCATTTCCACCATGGATTGGGAAGTCCACAACAACCACTTATGTAAGTGGGATTGTTGACTATAATAATTTTAACCTTCTCCTTCCTTTTTCTCAGCCACTGAAATATGTGTTGAGAAATTTTTGCTTAAGACATCCCTCATTAGAATGGGCAGACCATTAGTGATAATCATAATATTCTCGTAAAATTTTCACTATCATTACAATTTATTTTGGGCTAAAATTTAGACTTATGGGTATCTTTGTCATGCCTTGTAAACAAATGAAGATGAAAAAGGGAAGGAGCAGAAGAAGAGGGATTAGAAAACATCCACTGAGAGGAGCTTGAATTTTTGTCAATGATGCTCCATCTTTAGGGATCGCTTTTGTAACTTGCTTTCAATATTCAAGGCCAGCCAGAAAGCCTTGCTCCAATGAACTGAGTGCATGCAAATTTCATCTTGTGTTGAATATGAAATAGGAGACACTTGATAAAATTGAAACATTAATCCCCAACGATGAATTTTTCAATATACTAATGAACAATCAATACCAGCAATTTTCAGAGAGGCATCCACCGCTTAGTAGCTCCTTCCTAAGAGATTAGAAACATTGTCTAATAACTAGTTTGTAGAAGCCATCAAAATCAACCAATAGGCACCACATTGCACACAACATGTTGAGTTGTGGGAGAAAGAATCTTAAATTATAATGCACCCTTCTGCGGGAGTAACGACATTTTGGAGAAACAAAAATGCCTATGATAAGTGATATACCTACTGGAGGTATAGAAATGTTGCCAGCAGATCAGGAGGTTGGTCCAAACCCTAAGATATATCTAGGGAACAACCCCAAACCTGAGTAGCTCTTAGGTTATGGAATAAATGTTGAGAAGGAATGTTAAGGCAAAAGTCTTGTAATCAGACTAAACTCATAGGATAACTATGAACCAAGAGTGACAAAGTTCTGGACAGTTCCTTAGTATAAAGAGGCTAGAAGTTCATGCAACACTAGACGGTTATTTTATTTGGCAAAGAGAATGCTATGTGCATCTTGCAGATGCAAACTGCTCTTGCACATGATGGGAAAAAGGGCTTGCAAAAAGATGCCCTATGTGCAGCATCAACACACACAACATTCTCTTTTTCCCAATGCACTAACCTTCTAGTTGTGGCCAAATAACACTTGGGTCATAGTGGCAAGGCTTTCAGTAACAAGCACTTACCAAATCTTCCATAATTTGCGCTATTGTACCAGACTAGATCTTGAACCTATGCTAAGATGTGAGGCGTTTCCACTGCAAGACATCAAGCAGTGTCTTTAGCATTCATAGTTGAAAAACTTGAGAAACACCTTGACCAGGGAAAAACAGCCAGAAAGAAATGAACAAATAATAATAATGATATCTCTAGACGATTATAAATAGGAAACCCTACTATCACTGCATTAGAGGTGTAGGCCTTCACTTTTTTATTTTTCATTATAATTTGGACAAAATCCCTCTAATCCTAGCATGCCACATTTTTGCATTTAGAAAATGTTAAATACTTTTTCATTTGGTCACGTATGAATCCCAATGGATAACTGGTATTATATATGCCATACATAACAATTAGTAAGCCAAAAAAATTAAATGTAATGTTTCAACTGTAACTTCTTATCATGAAATGTTAGTTATAGTAATAGCAATGGTATGCCAATTGCATAAGCCATATGTATCTCCTATGGAAAGGTTGATTGTAATCCCCGTGGGAGCCAGAATATCAATAAATAGCAACATAAAGAACTAATATGCAGCAGAATTGTTGTAGAAACTATTTTATAAATGGAAAAGGTAGTGAATTATGGAATAGCATACCATGCGTACTACCTATTTAGTTACTTAACCTGCAATATCTAATATCATTTTCAGTTTCTTTATTATTTTGGTACACTGCTCATTTTATCTAGAATTACAGTGAGATATGTGTCTGATAGTTGGTCATATTATAGTAGGAATGTTATCAATATAGGAAATCTAGTTTTTGACTGAAAATGAGAGCAAGACATAAGGAAAATCATTGCCACAAGGTAAAACTATGATTGACAACTTCTTATTGGAATTTATATTATTTGGAGTTAAATACAAACTATGATTATTTGTGGTAATGCTATGGATGTTGGAGAATAGATATTCAAGAAAGTATTGTCACTGTAACATGTCTACAATGTAGTTGTGAATCCCTTTTCACCTTGGTTTCTATTTTCTGCAATGGCTTGTAGTGGCAGCATGATGTGTGCATTAGATATTTGCTTCCAATGTTCTAGTGAACCTGGTATTTTCAAGAGGGTCATAACCTATTAGGAAAGAACTTATTTTTTCATAAGAGGCATTCCTAGAAAAAATTGGTCAAGAGGCCAATCTGAAAGACAAAATTATAATATATATTGTGACTTCTCCAAAACTTAAAACTTATTCAATGGTTGATACTTCACTAGTCATTCAATAATGCAACAGCGTTCAGAAACTAAAACACAGTGGTGACTTGCAGGTCATGTTTGCGTTATGCTAGTACAAGCTTAGTCTATTCAGAGGCCTGCCATATGCAACAAAAGATATTTGCAGAAGCTTGCCATGTGCACTATTGGAACTTTAGGACAAATGAAATAGTTAGTTTATATATCTTCAGTGATTTTGAATTAGGAAAGAAGCCCTTAAAATGTACATCCATCATAAGACTAGGCCGAGTTCAATCTAGTGAAGTGTGTTGCTGCTTGCACACACTTAATTACTTATTTTTCCCATTTTAGGTCTTAGCAAACTAACATATTAAATGTATAAGAGTTCCCAAAATAAGTGTCTAAGTGAGATGGAAGACATGTGAGAAAAGTCAAGCTGGCCTATCCATGTTCACCCATTATTGGGCTTCTTTAGGATTAATAGTTGAGGAAATTTTTTTCAACATTGTGGGACTAAGAGAGTATGTCAACTTGTAAGATTAAATAGCATTGCAACACCATGAGAGTCATATAAAATTTTTGAATTGATGCTGAACAATTTAGCATAATAATAGGAGACAACTTAGCAACTTCTTAGTATCATGTTGCATGAAGAATTGACTCGAACCTAAGTTTTTGAGGCAACTGATATACTGCCCAAATAATGTCCTTTAGGAGACAAAGTTTTCACATTGAGTGTGTGAGAGGGCGAATGGGTATCATGTTCACATGGATTGATACATTAGTCCAATTTATATTTTCTTATCTTTTCCTAAAGGCTAATATCAGTAAATGCGAACATGAGAGTGGGTGCCCTCACATTTGAAGAGACAAATCTAGAGGGATTCTGTTAAAGAACAATTAAGTTAATAATTCTACCCTCATGCTTAATGGAAATAAACATTTGATATGATTCATTTCATATGTGCCCAAGGTTTAAAAACACTAAAGTTTAAACTCCCAACGTGTCCTTTATGAGAGTGGGTGCCCTCACATTTGAAGAGAAAAATATAGAGGGATTGTGTTAAAGACCATTTAAGTTAATAATTATACCCTCATGCTTAATGGAAATAAAAATTTCATATGATTCATGTCATATGTTCCCAACGTTTGAAAACACTAAAGTTTAAACTCCTAGGATCTCATCACTTTATTTATTTATGATTTTTACAAAAATTGGAGGTCATTGGTGAGAAAAAATCTCAAAAACCCTAAAAAAATTATCAAAATGATTAGAAAAAGGGATGTTGCTTGTAGAGGTAATGGGGTCTCTGCAAGAGGCAACCAAGGATAAGGTGACTTGTTGAACAAAAGAGGCTCTAAATCCTATTGTATCCAAGCACTAAAGATCATTGATGACAAATATGAGTCTAAGTTTGAATATGAATATGATGAATTTGATTCAGTGAAGCTTGTGGGGAACAAGAAACCAATGTTGAGTCCTATTGAAAAAGCAGATCCAAAAACAAGTAGTGTGAAGGTTACTGGGGATGTTAATTATTTGAGCCAATCAAAATTTCACTATCACAATATCTCACCATTGACACTCAAGGCAACCAACACAGTGGGATATGAGCATATGACCATTGTGCAAGAAGTAACTCTTCCATCTATTCTCAAAGGCAAGGAAGTGTAAGCCAAGGTTAAAACTTGCACCGGAAAGACAATATCATTTATATTTTCTGCTATTGAGGTGATAATGAAGTCACAATTCCTCCAAGGTCATAAAAGGTCGCCTATTCTTGTTCTTGTCATTTGTCCCACTATGGAACTTGCAAGTCAAGTTGTTGTCCAGGCCAATGTTTTGTTTAAATACCATGAAAATATTGTTGTACAAGTAGTTAGTGAGGGCACTAAATTACCAAGAAAACATAAATGGTTACAAACAAATCCTTGCCAAATATTAGTGGCCACTCGTGGAAGGCTTTGGTACCATATAGAGAATACCCCAGTCATCTCAAATCATTTAATGGGTGTGAAAATGCTCGTATTTTGATGAAGTTGGCCATTTGCTAGATATAGGGTTCCATAGGGATATCAATATAGGGACATCCCTAGTTCCTTATTACAACCATGCCGATCCAAGTAACAAATCCTTGATATAGGGCTACCAACCCCTATAATGAATCTTGATTATGGGGATGTCACCACTTGTGACAAATCCTTGTCACAAGATTTTAAGCCCCCCATAATAGGCAAATCCATCTTACAAGGCATCATCAACACTCATAAAATTGATCCAATGTTGAGTACAACCCAATGTTACATAGTGAAACACTCACCAAGGTTTGGGGCATGATCCTCATGCTTCCATGACAATGAAACTTTAATTGAAACAATTGCAATGTCCCCAAAATAGTGAAATGTGATGAAAAACATTTTACTTTTAATAAGGGATGTTTCAAATATGTAAATTGGGTATCTACGGTTATGGAGATGAAAATCCATGAGGCCAACCAAGGTTATGGAGTAAATTGCAAGGCATGAGAAACAAATAATGAAGCAAATGTATAATCCAATGTTTGTTAAGAGTTCTAAAACTCTAATGCACAAGGAAGATATGCATCAACAAGAAAGAGATGAAAGTAAATCTCAGTAGTCAAGGACAAAGTTAGAAGAATAAATTGACAAATTGTGGATGTTGATGATGAGAATGACCAGGAGAAGGTTCAACAAGAGGAAAAGGACAACCAACAACAAAGTACAATTGACTAAGGACCTTTGCATTAGCAAGGCAAGTGGAAAAGAAAAACATAGGATTTGGAAGCCTAGATAAGTGAATATAACATCAACACTAGGAAAACAACATATAGGGAAGAATGGACAACTACAACACAAGCTTGGGATCCTATAGGATTCAAGAACTATTGACACATGGATAGGAGTTCATTAAATTTTTCTACAATGGGAGTCTGATGTAGGAGCACTAAAACTTCCAAAAGGCATCAAGCATTCTGAAGAAAAGCTCCAAAATGGTTTTCAACATTGAAAAGTAAGTTCAATTCCTTATTTGTAAATATTGTTTGTTTCTTTTAATTATTATACAATATTTTTAGAAAATGTATGGGTAGGAACGATTTTGTCCTTAAGGAAAAATAAATTCTACCTTGAAAAGAATAAGAGATTTAGGGAATAAATCACGAAGCTAATTTTCTTTTAAAGTTGTATTTTATCAGTTTAAAATTAAGAGAAAATAAAATGACATTCAAATAAATGGGAAATCGGGCCATAGAGAGAATGAATGCCTCTCACCATGTGTATGCACAAAACTAGTTTAATGAATAAGAGTTCATGAATTTACTATAATGGACTGTGTTGGATATATGTTGTTATAAATTAATGTATAACAAATACCATGCATTTATTCTATATTCGATTTAATCTAGAGTCAAAGTTTAATTATCTATTCATTTCCGGTTGAAGAATCTCTTTTTTGTGCACACTAGAGGGTTTTGGGAAAATGAAGCTATTGTCAATGTTTTAGGAGTATAATTGACTAAGAGAAGGCACCGAACTGTCAGTAAATTGTTGGAGGCATAAGGTTAACATGAAATTATGGAATGGGCTATTTTGATCCAACTAATCAACTCTTGCATCGGTTTGTTTGGACCATGAATATTAATTTGTAAAAGAATTGGAAGGAGAGTCCAATCTCTATGATATGGAATCACCTTGGAAGTGGTCATGAGGAACAGACAGAGACAGAGAATTGAAGCCAACTGAGTTTCTCTATCTTGTGAGGATTGAGTTCCAACTGAAATAAGATTTTAGAGTCCAAATCTACTTTGAGCTATATAAAAGCATGACCATATTAAAATGAGACAATCACCATGAATATTAAGTTGAAGTGAATTTTTTTGGTACAATTTTTGGCATAAAAACTGGAAAATGTGTTTTTAACCTTGCGTTGGCAATTTAATTTGAATTATGGAAACATGTCGTTTTCTATTTTGCTATATATTTCAATTAATGATCGAAGTTGTAAATGTGAGAAACATTGCCAAAGAGCTCCGCTGTAGAATTTCACTCCACAACGTCATGTAGAGTGTGGAATGGGCATATGAATGGGTTATATTGCAGGTTTTTTGCTATGGTTGAAGTGGTACCCACTGCCGGTGAATTTTTCCTCCTACAAGGTTCCATGGTCAAACCCACGAGGAGAAAGGGGTGCGTGCGCATATAACCATGGAAGACCCTATAAACACCAAATGAGCCTCTGCTGTGGCTATATAATTAACCATACCATCTACATTGAATGGGTGTTTGCAGCAGCAACTACTTTGTGAAATTTAGGACTCTTTTGCTAATCTCCTTCCGGGAAGCAACTACTTTGTGAATTTCTAGATTCTTTTGCTAATCTCCTTCCGGGAAGAAAATTTTGTGCTGTGGCATGTGCTATGCTCCTGCCTACTCCACATGAAGATTCCTTTCATGGTTTCTCTGACATCCATCTTCTTATATTCGCATTCCATATCAGTGGAAAACTCAAATAAATATTTCAGTCATTGAGTTTCTATACTGAGTTCTGAGTGTCTTTGAAAACAATCTATTGATCGGAATGGCAGAGGGTTTGGTGATCCAATCACTTGCGGGCGCTGTACCATCTGAGTTGTTGGGGATCATTAAATATGTGTTGAAGAAGATTTTTGCCTGCAAGGAGAATTGCAAACACCTCCAAAAAACCCTGGAAGGAATCACCTGTATTACTTGACAACTTTGCGAGTAGTGTAGAGTTGTCTCAACCTAGCCAGAAGCTGCTCAGCGAACTCTATCAGCAGCTGCAGGAGTTTAAGAGGTTGGTTAAGGCCTGTTCCAAGGTAAGTCACTTGAATATCTTAAGGAGTTATAGGTATGTAAATAAACTTAAAGGCTTGGATTTGTATATTGTCAATTTCACTCAAACAAAAGGTTGGGTGCATATCTGTTATGAATTGCATAGCCTGTGAGTATAGCAGGATCAACTTGTAACTATTGGGCACAGAATAGAGCATAAACTTGAGAATATTGACCTCAAAATGGACGATAAACTTGAAGGGATTGGGCACAAAATTGATGCAATAAGGGAAGAATATGACCTTAAGTTTATCGCAGATCAGATGTATCAATTGGAAATTGGTAAAAGGGCTTTCCAATCGAGCGTCCCAGAATTCCCAGATTTTAGAGTTGGTTTGAAGGGTTTGGTGTATGAGCTGAAAAAACGTCTCTTGTGCAATGATGCTCCACTTCTCTGAGTAATAGGCATGGGGGGCAGTGGAAAGACTACTGTGGCATTAGCCCTCTGTAATGATAATGAAGTCAAAGGTCATTTTAAGGAGATGATAGTTTTTGAAAGAGTTTCGCAATCACCGAACCTTAAGGGACTTTTTGAGAGAATGTGGGACAAGATTGTTCGCCAGAAAAAACCTGAAATTCATGATGTCGAAGATGCACATCAACAACTGCGACAAAGGCTTCGCCAAATGGAACCTCAACCAACTTTGGTAGTGCTGGATGATGTTTGGGAAATTGATCATCTTGAAAAGCTTTTGTTTGAAGGAAAAGGGTTTAAAACTCTTGTTACAGCTAGAAACAACAATGCTGTTAAATCTGATTATCGGTATGATTTTCCGTGTTTGAGAGAGCAAGATGCCGTGTCCCTTTTCTGCTTTTCGGCATTTGATCGAAGTCCATTCCAGAAACAACAGATTACAACCTAGTCAAAGAGGCAATAGTAGAATGCAAAGGATTTCTGCTTGCTCTTAAGGTGATTGGAAGGTCTCTCCATGGTCAGCCACATGCAGCATGGATAAATACCAAGGACAAACTTTCTCAAGGACAAAAAAATCTGAATATCACGAAACAAAAGTTTTGAAACGAATGGCAACAAGCATAGATATCTTGGAAGAAGAAGTCCGAGAATGCTTTCTGGACGTCAGAATATTTCCAGAGGCTAGAAAAATATCTACTAATCCATTGTTAGACTTGGGTGTTTATGTTCATAAGTTGAAATGGACAGCTGCTTACACAATCTTAATAGAACTTGCGAGTCGAAATCTTGTGACTTTGGTGAAAAATCAAAAAGGTACCCTAGGGAATCCTTATGGTTGTAGTGGTGAGCTTTCCTTAATTCAGCATGATGCTTTGCGAGACCTGGCTATCTATTGGACTGAGAAGGAGCCTATAATTGAAAGACGCAAAAGGTTTATCATGCCTCAGAAAGCTGATTCTATTCGCAAAATGTGGAAGAAGCATGCAAGGCGTGATTTCAATGCTGAGATTGTTTCCTTCCACACAAGTTCGATGGAGGAGAAGGATTGGTGTCAGATGAACTTCCCTAATGCCAAGGTGCTTATCTTGAACTTTTCTGCAAGTGAATACTTTCTTCCACCATTCATGCAATCAATGGATAAATTAAAGGTTCTCATAATTGTAAATCACAATTCTAAGCCAGCTACTCTCAAAGGTATATTAGTCCTCTCTTCATTAACACAGCTAAAATTTATTCAGTTACAAAGAGTAATTGTTCCTCCCCTCCAAGAATACTATCAGTCCTGGAAAAAACTAGAGAAGTTATCCTTGGTTCTATGTGAGCGTTGTGGGAATACTACAAGATTACATATGGGGGTGGATTTAAATTTCCCCTGTCTTCTTGAGTTAGCTATCGATCACTGTAGTGATTTGAGGGAACTTCCTACGAGTATTTTTAGTTGGACTACCCTTAAATGATTGTCTGTCACAAATTGCCACGATCTTCATAAGTTCTCGGAAGATATAGGTAATCTCAGTTCACTGCAAATGCTCAAATAGTATGCATGCCCAAGTTTAAAAAAAATACCATATTCAGTTTGCAAGCTAAGACAACTACAATTCCTTGATATTTCACTGTGTGGGTACCTAAAACAACTCCCAGATAAATTGGGCCAATTATCTAGTTTAAAAGAACTTGATATGAGGGAGTGCTCTCGTGTGAAGCAACTTCCCAAATCGGCTAGTGACTTAAGGTCTCTGGTTCATGTCATCTGTGATGAGAAGATTCAGCATCAGTGGTTATCTATAAAGGCCTTTACCATTCCCAACCTCCGCGTGGAAGTTGCAGATGAAAACTTCCATTTGGATTGGCTTGAAGATTGATTGATTCATAATATATAGGATGACACTTGTAGGGATTCTCTCTCTCTATGCAGATCTCCTGAGCCAAGGTGAAAAACTGGGTGTCTAAAAAACAAAGTTACATTGGAGCCTCGAACATTGCTGGTTGAAATTTGGAAAATAACAAAACCTCAACATAATGGGGCTATGAGGTTTACTCAACAAGGAGCTCCAGGATATCAACCCTACATAGTTGTTCACAGTGATAGAAACAATTTATTGTGTGCCTGGAAGACACTATCCTGCGGCATTGAGACTTTGTCAATTGGTACAAAGTGTAACTTACTTTTATACATGATATTTTTTTGTCTAATCATGTTTGCAGTGCATAATATGATCAATTTTTTCCAACATCCGTGAACTTGGTAAACTTCCTGCAATTAATGAACTTTTGATGGCTTGGGCAGTAATAAATAGCATGGCAATGTCATGCAGAGTGTGGCTCATGGCATAATGTGTAAGATGGGAGAAATAGGCACAATTGTTTAATTGGTACAATACCTGCAAGTTGTAAGGGCATATAGAGTTTGCACTTGTTATCATTGGAACATAACCGATTGACAGGGTTTCTTCCAGAATGGATCTGGAAATTCAAGGATTTGCAAGTTCTCAATTTCTCCAATAATTTGTTTTATGGAGAAATTGCCACCCAAGTATCTGAATTGAAAATTATTTGTACTACACCCGATCCATTAGAGGAAGGCTCTAACTTGTTATCATTGGAACACCACCAGTTGACAGGGTTTCTTCCCGAATGGATCTGGAAATTCAAGGATTTGCAAGCGCTCAGTTTCTCCAATAATTTGTTTTATGGAGAAATTCCCACCCAAGTATCTGAATTGAAATTTCTTTGTACTACACCGGATCCATCAGAGGCAGGCTCTAAGGACGAAACTCTGTGGGGATGTTTTGATGCGCCGTCTACTAATGGTTTCACTATATCGGACAAAACTGATGCTATGTTCTATGTTCAATTTCAAGGGCCAGGAACAAAATTTTCAACTTCAACTTCTTTATTTTTCTAAGGGTTTGATAAACTTTTCAAACAATAGGTTAACCAATAGAATTCCTTCACATTTTGGGTTGGTCAAAGGCCGAGTTTAAATATCTCCATCAATAAATTGATAGGACACATACACATCAAATATGGGGTCTAGACCAAAAAAATAAGTCAGAGATTACTACAAATGCAACATGCAACTCAGATTCAAGACATCCAAAAAAAAAAAACTCAATAAATTTTCTTGCAAAGCATTAAAATATGGGGTTTTCAGAAAACAGAAAAAGATTCAACTTGGTTATTTCCGGAGATTCATTTTATAAATACCTTTGCGCAGGCTGTTGATGCAATCCATGAGAATCAGTACCCGAATGAGAAAGGTCCCCCATACCACAACTTGTCATTACCAAACAATTGGAATGTGACTACTGGGCTTGGATACTCTTTGCTTGATACACTCTACTCGAATCCTCTTGGTCCATCTGGATACTGTGCTTTGATACCCCGCTGTTACCATTTCAGCGTTGACCCATTATGAATTCAGTAAGGAATTTTGAGAACCAAAGTCAGTCAATCCCAATCCATTCCCCTAGATTCCGTAGACTGAGAGTAGATTCTTGCTCCAGATTTATCTCGAGATACAGAATTGTCAGGGGGGTGGGCAACATCTTGAATTTACTTCCTCCTCAGAGGCCAATCCGGCGTGCATCTCAACAGCTATGGCATCAACTAGCTACCTCAAACAATACAAGGGTATAGCATCCCTGCAGAAAGCCCTCCAGAAGGTTCCACTTGCAGGCAGGAATAAAAATTTATCAAAAAATAAAAAATAAAATCGTTCTCTTCCTTAAAAGTATTCAAATTGAATTTTCAACCAATGCGAGTGAGGGCGGAATTTTTTTGGAGGGGAATTGGAATTAATTTAAAATTAAAAATTAAAATTAAATTATATAAAAATTAAATTGCAATAATAATATTTAAAAAAATAATCATATATAATATTAAATTAAAAATTCAATATAAATAAATAAGATATTAAAATGCATATGAATTATTTAATATGTAAAACTTATAAACATAATTAATTAGTAGTTATAATTATTTGTGTGATCATATTTAAATTAAAAGACTCAAAATTAAATTTATCTGGTTTTTCCTTTTTTTAATGTAGACATAAAAAGGTATGATAAAATACCCTCTTTTAAGGTTTGATAGTTATTATATTTTTTACTAAGTTTTCATCTATCATAATGAGGCCAATTGCCCAGATTTAGCATTATGAGAGTTGTTATAGTTGCTACAACACCACCCAAAATTTTGGGCATTTGTCGAACTCTGATGTTTTCCCCATTTTCCCTTTACATGTTGCCCTCACACATCATGTGTTGCCTCAGACGTTGACATTATGACGACATTATAGTTTCAAAGATGTGTCGCTTCGGTGATGTGCCAAGAGACTCCCTTCACTTCAAAACTTATATTTCCCTAGTATGTATCACAACCAACAAAAGCACTAAATGTGGAGAAGCAGCATTTCATTTTGGATCCCCTTATGTTGACTATACTAGGGTTTGGGAGAAACCATAATTTGGAAAGAAAGTGACCCCCTTTCTGTGTTTAACCTATGCCTCTAAGGGCATAGTCTCATCGACATCGCACACCATGGTGAGATTTATTACATAGCATGTCACCCTAGGCCCTTGACTGGTCCTATGCCTCAGCATGTGCAATAGGGTTTGAGAGAATTATATATTTTTCTTGGCATCCTTAAAACCTTAGGCGTTGGTGATTAAAGGTCCAAACCTGCCATGAATTAATCCTTACTCTTGAGGGTGATTATCATCTTCACCTTCTCACCTTATCTCGAAATTGGATCACTCATATGCATCATGGTTTACAAGGTACCTCACATAGCATTAGTCCTCATTCCCTCTCATTTCATTAGGTCTTGGGCAGGTAGTTGTTGTTGGGAGTTATCTTGTCATCAACCTACATTTTCAAGGGTGTTTTCCCATTGGTCATATTGTGCATGTGCTCTTATTCTCTCCATTAATTTAGGGTTTGGATTATTAGGTCTTATTCATATGTTATAAAATCCTAAGTTATCAAAGTCATGAATCAAAGGTTAAAACCTTTTCCTCTTGAATTTCACTTTGGCGCATATTACTCGGGTTTCGCTCCACCAAGTTTTAAGGAATCATATCCATCATATCCATGTGCATAGGCATTATTTTCCCAAAATAAGGTTTTCTTATGTGTGAGAGAGTAAGCCTCCAAAGCTTGGAATTTCGCTTCATATGTTAATATTAGAAGGAATGTTTGAACATTCAAGTCATAATCATTTACAAAACTACCTGAAAGTCTATAGTGTAATTATCACAAGATATACTTAAGTTGACGATAACCTGATCATGATCATTGAATTCGTTACTTAATGCATGCCTGAAATTCTACTATTTGGTTGATAACCAAATCTTTATATTGTGAATGTGAAACAACTTTGGATAGTGATACCCTAGAGCCATAAAGAGACTTACTATTTGTATTAGTATTCATATTTTTTTATGTTGTGGCTCATGCCTTCTTGTAATGTGGCATCGCAGGTCTTTTCTTAAACCACTAAGGGGGGAACACGAATTCAAAAGGAATAAAGACACAGTGGTCTACATACAAGAGGGCTCTCAACCATATGTGTATTTGGTCACTTCTTCTCATGAGGTTCGTGTGTGTGCACATGGATAAACCAATTTAGGTTTTCATTGAAAGCATCACCCCAAACGATGAAAGGAGCACCGCCTAACTGGGCCTCACATGAAAATTTGGAAAGCACCAAGGCATTGGTCACTGAGAAAGCATTGGGTAAGAGTGAACATGAGAGACTATGAGAAACAAAACACTTGAGTCTTCCAGCCTTTTAATACGGTTGCAAAAGTAAAGGCTAAAGCAGAGGCAAATGCATCAGTCATTTATGTACCAATGCCATTTTTTTTTGCAACTATTTTGGAAGCAATGAATGCCAAAATATACTTGCTTTTCTGCATTAAGGAGGGTGTTACCTGACATGGTATGGTACGTGTAAAGAAAACTTTGAACGAGCAATCGAAGACTCGACTTATCGGGTCAAACTTTCAAGCCTGGTGAGTACAGAATTGATCTTTATATAGAGTCACCTTGGCTACATATTAAGTTGAAGCATGAAATCCAACGATATGGTGAGAAGGAACCACTTAGGAAGAAGACTTATTTAAATAATAAATATTGGCTTCAGGGCTTGGTAGGTGTTTAATTAAAGTGGCCCATGTTTGGAGTTTTGGCTTTATTGGCCAAACATGTGAGGATCGACACAATTGCATCTGAAGGTCGCATTTAAAGAACTATTGGTCAAAATCTCGGTGGTCACCACAACACAAATTCGCACTCCAAAGTAGAGCATAAAAATCAAATGGTAAACGAAGTTAACGAATTCTAATCATTACGAGAGAGAGAGGACGAGTTGTGCTTTTCCTTTGGGAAATATGAACATTTGTATACAAGTCAGATGCCATGGGAATATGGCATGTATGTATGTATATTATTAACATCCCATATCAAGGACCTTTTAATTATGGTAATGTGTTATTAGGGTGCAAGCGAAGCCACAGATCAATGAAGACGTTAATAACACAATCTTTTGGGAGTGAACGTTGGCTTCTAAAATACAATGAAAAGGTTCCACGAGGATTGCATAGGTGTTAGCACTAACTTCCACCAACTAGGCCATAGTGAGACCACACGTAGCTAAACATACATAGCTAAGTAACATGGATTTACATTTCAGCCCTTAGCTTTGCCTGCTAAATTTCTAAAAAACATGGGCATGGAAATCTTCTTTGTTGTTTGCAAACTCCTTATAACAAAAATAGTTGAATTTTAGGCCTGTATTTAGAGAAACGACTATAGCTTAATGTTACACCTGAATATATAATCTTCAAGGGAGATTTCAACCCATTGTTGGTATATATTAACTTCTTGAGATTGAAGTCAACAAGACAGGTTGGCAATTGATAGTAGAAAAGCATTAGAGCAAAAGCCACTGTTTGGATGGATCTATAAGCTATTTCCTGGGATTTTTTGTTGGGCACGTGTTGTGATGTGTTCACTTGGGGTATTGATTTTGAGATTGACCTGTGAATATTATTCATGGAATTAAATTTTGTTTATTTGCTAAAATGGAACTCTTGGCAAAGATAGTAGTCAAGAACTTGAACAAATCCATCTTTGAATGCAGAACTAGCCATGAAATCTATCATCCTAACATTATTAAAGAACCAGCAGGGAATTTTTGATGCTAGCAATGCAATGTATTTTCTTCACTAACCATCCAGTAATTTGTCTCCTACAAATTTCTTTATGTGCCTATATCCATGAAAATATTTCAATCCATCAAAAATGACATTTCAGCTGCCTAGAAGAATATAAAAGGGATTAGAACTTGTAGTAAAAAATGTTACCATGCTATCTTAAATATTTAATTGATTATTTAATCAGTTTCTTCATTCATCATGGCCCTCTCAATCCCATGCCAATATAATGGGGTACCTCATATGATATATCAAGCCTTGAAAATTTGGGCAAATAGTAAATCTTTCCAGTGAAAGTGGTTTAGCAATCAAAATTCTTCAAGCTTATTTCTGGTCAAGGGTTTTCACTCTAATATGCGATGGGGAGGAAGAAATATGTGCCTGCTCCTTATGAAATTTTCTCCATCCCAAGAACTCCTTTTTAGAGTTTCAACTCCATTACAAGTTGAAGTGAATATCTCCATAAGTAATTTCTATTTTTATTTTTTTTTAAATTGTGACGAATAAATGATTGACTGTGTTCATTCTTGGTAGTTTTAAATGTTGTTTCTCGTGAAACACAGATTGCATTAACCCTGCTCAGTGTGGAGTCTTCATTATTATCAGGAACAGATAGCTTTCTGATTTTAGACATAAACATAATTACTTCAGGATGAATATTAGCTAGCTTCTCTTTCACAACATCAACCTTCTCAGTCCATAGCATAATTGCGATTTCACTGATTTTCTCTTACTCCATTATTTTTGCAGCTTAATGTCCCTGTCAATGTTGTTGGCACTTTACCTCTGTGAATTTACTCCAAATTTGACATGCTAAGCCCCCGATCATCTCTAGTCGCCCTTAGTGATTCGATCACCTGCATTGACATAAACCAGAAAGAATGCATAGAACATCAAGAAAAACCTATTCCACTGCAGAAATGAGACATCTTACAAGAAAATCAAAACTGATGAATATGACAGCTAGTCCACCTTGTAACGAAACGTCTCTGCACCTAGTGAAAATAAGGATGGCTTTACATATGTTAAAGGTTAACCTGCCCGCTGCTCCTTCCTTTTACTGGTTTTCATGAGAATCCTAGATCTTAAGCTTATAATGGTGGGTGCGAGTGTCCTGTCCTATTAAACCATCATATATCATTCAACAACTAAATCCATGCATTTGCACCATTGTATCAGCGTATGAATTTGCATCAATGTACTGAATTAATATGACTTCAAATTTTGAAATTTTCCTGCAAGATAACATTTATCATTAAGAAAATCTGATCAAACATGAATTAATCTCATGAATCCTTCATATTTATATTGCAATATCCATCTCAGATCGATAGATTCATAATCTTAAATATTCTTATAAAAATGAATCCAGTTTCTCAAAAATATTAAAGAAGCTCAAACCACATAACAAAATCAAAAACCAGTAATTCAGATGCAATAAAATAGTACTTTGCCAATACTTCAGCAAAAATGGTTCAACACTAACATAACTTTAAAAATTATTGAACTCTAACGCGAAGCTACAAGAAAATATCTTTATTCAAATCGAAATAAGGCAACAAAATTTAGAGAACCTTTGAGAAAACCATTAAAAAGTACATGCATCTTCAGTCAGAATTTGCAGTGCTCCTCGGGTTTTCACATTTTCAAATAGAAAATTTGGATACCTAAATTATTCGAACAAAAATATGCAGTTAGGAAGATTCACATATTGTTGGTCCCCTGTCTGAATCGAATGGAAAATTGTGCCAAGATGAGATTTCAGTAAGAGGAGATTTAAAGGTGCGATTCCACATTTGTAGCTAAAACCATTGGCGTATGATTGATTGTGTTAAGCCCACTATTTTTATTTTTGTTGATGATCATGGGCTCTTTCCAAAAACCAACGCACAATGCATCATCCGATGAAGAAATTTTATCTTCCCATGTGTGCCATTCACTTTGATTTGGATCATATTGGGGGGGAATTCTACTAGCATCAATATTCTCAAGGGTTTGGCTACATTCTAAACCATTCTAATGAAAGCCAAGAAAATCATGAATAGATCCCCCAATCCTGCATCTTGAATATTGGACTTAGTAGAATACCTGAAGAATGCAGTTTCGAAAACCACAGATTGTTGAGACTGAAATTGCACCTGAAAGAAATTGCAATAGATTCCCCAATCCTACATCTTGACTATTGAACTTAATAGAATCCATGAAGAATTCAACTTCGAAAACCATAGATTGTTGAGACTGAAATTGCACCTAGAAGAAATTTCATTAGATCCCCCAATCCTGCATCTTAACTATTGAACTTAGTAGAATCCTTGAAGAATGCAACTTCGAAAACTACAGATTGTTGAGACTAAAATGGCACCCGGAAGAAATTGTAGTAAGGGAGTTGCAAGAATAAGACTCACAACAAAAAGCCTAATCACTAAGCCAGCGGGAGATAACATAAACACATGTTTTGGGTGGGAGAAATGTTATTTTAACTAGAGGTCTAAAATTTAAAAGAAAAATGAATACTCTCTCCCTCCATTTTTCCAAACATCATTTTTAATATTATGCCTTCAAATATCATTTTAATATCATAGCCATTGTTTTTCTTATGGATGTTGAGCGCACTCCATGATTCTTTGTAATGCCAACAATTTATTTAAAAGGAAGCTTCAAAAATCAATTCCATTTCATTGTAATAAATTTATTTTAAAAACATTGATGGCGAACCACACAATGAGTGGTTCGAAAGGCGTGTACCTTAAAAGTTTTATGTGATTTACCCAGAATATTTTTTAAAGAAATTAATTAATTAATTATTAAAATAAAATTGAGATATAATAGTAAATTTAGGAGAGGTTTTTGCAACCCATGGTTTTTTTCATGGTATTCCACCTTGCCAACAAGGGGGAATTAACCCGATCGTAGGTCCCAACTAGACCTGCTCTCATTTGGAATGGCTAATCCCAACGGGTTTTAAGGATTATTATAAGGGTTAGGGGAATAATAAGTTAGTGGTTAACGGATTAAGGATTAGGGGATTAGGGGTTAGAGGTTTAGGGTTTAGAGGTTATGGGAATAATGAGATAGTGGTTAAGGGGTTAGGGATTGGGGGCTTAGGATTTAAGGGGTCAGGGATTGAGGGCTTAGGGGTTAGGGGATTTGGGAGCATTTATGGGTTAGGGGAATAATGAGTTAGTTGTTAAATTGGTTATGGGTTAAGGGAATATTATGCATTTAGAGGTTTATGGTTTAGGGGGTTAAATAGGTTAGGGGTTGGGAATTAAGGTTTAATGGGTTAGGGGTTAAGGGGTTATAGGTTTAGGGTTTAAGGGGTTAAATGGGTTAGGGGATTTAACAGTTAAGGATTTTAGGGATTAGAAGTTATGGGCTAATGGGGTTAGGTTTTAGGGGGTTAGATTGGTTAAGGGTCGGTAATTAGGGTTTAAGGGGTTAGGGTTAAGGGTTTAAAGGTTTAGGGTTTAAGGGGTTAGGGGTTAAGGGTTTATAGGTTTAGGGTTTAGGGGGTTAAATGGGTTAGGGGTTTACTAGGGGTTTAGGGGGGTAAATGGGTTAAGGGTTAAGGGTTTAGAGGTTTATGGTTTAGGGGTTAAATGTGTTAGGGGTTTATAGGTTTAGGTGGTTAAATGGGTTAGCGGTTGGGAATTAGTGTTTAAGGGGTTAAGGGTTAAGATGATAGTTTCATTGGTCTCTGCTTGTGCACAATAGTTTCTTATTATTTGTGTCTCAATGTAACAATTTTTTAAGTATTGTTTCTTGTTGCCATGTCTTCTTTATTTATTAATTTATAGCATTTGTTAGCCATTTCTTTACATTTATTGATGAAAATTTATATTGCAATCAAACCAAATGTATGTTCAATCTCCATTTTCAAACTCAGCCATAGTGTTGTCACACAATTTAAGTCTGGAGAATGGCCATCTTATGAAGTCTTAGTAACCAAACTGCACCTCATGACTACTCCAGAAAATCTTAAGTTCGAGTGTCCCACATTCGTGAGAAATTTGGCTCTTATACTCTTGCTCCACCTGACTGTGTCCTGGAAATACCCTTGTTTATTGCAAAAACATCCTAATGTTGTCGACCTTGTCCCTTAACAAACTAAGGAAACATATGTGACTGAGAGGAATGAAAAGCACTACAAAGTTGAAGAGAGTACAAAAGACTAAGATGGTTTAAAGGATAAGCTTGAAGAATGTAGTAGTGTTGAAACAAATAAAAGTTGTCCCAAACAAATAGTTGATAATGAAAAACCTTCTTTTGTACCATTCAAGAAAGAATACATTCATGTGAGAGCAAGAAGAGGCCAAGCGATTGATATACATAGCCTGGAAGATAGGGTATGGTTCCCTCTTTTTGATGAAATATTTGATCTACATTTTTTCTATAGAATATTAACCATTTTAACCTTGCCAAAAATGAGGAATTAACCCAATCATAGGTCCCAATATGTCATGATATATATTAACTATAGATATATATGAGAAGGAATAATAAATACATATATTGATAGAGGTGGCGAGACAAGGGGAGTCACAAGGAAGAGATGGAGATAAACTGAAGGAGAGGGGAGAGAAGGAATGTAGAGAGAGAGAGAGGGAGAGGAGTGAGAGAGGTAGAGAAGGGTAAGAGAGGGAGATAGTGACACAAAGAGGGAAGGGGGGCAGAAAGAAGGATAGAGGGAGGGATATAGTGAGAGGATTCAAGGGTAGAGAGAGAGAGAGAGAGAGAGAGAGAGGGAAAGAGAGAACGAGGTACGAGAGAAAGGGAGAGAGAAGAAGGACAAGAGATAGGACTTAAGAGAGAGGAACCAGTATCATAGAAGAAAGAATATGTGACCAAATTACTCTATATGGAGATGGGAGATAGGGGCACCCTACCTACCTACTAAATGTCTAAACCAAATGTGGTGTAAACATCTGTAATGGTGGTCAATTATACGAGGAGAGGATTTTATGAGGAGGCACTAGATTTTTAATGTGATATGAAAAAAACAAGTACCGAACCTAACCATTTCCAATGACCACACATATACAACAGTGTGAATACAAAGGGAGTGTGAATTGAGATTGCTAAGTACTGCTCCTATAAAATAAAATAAAAGATAAATTAAGTAAAAAGCGTATATAAACTAAACTATACTAGAAATTATTTTTTTATTATAGTAGAATGAAATGGAAGAGATGAGTTGTGATACAGAAATATGCAAATACTATTCA